>CAJPIZ010003029.1:0-12470 GCA_905368565.1 Medioppia subpectinata
TCTCCAAAAGCATCCAAAGCTGGTGTCAACACAAAGAAACCCAAAACTACTGGCAATACAAACACATTTAAAGTGAAGACTAATTTTCAAACATAATTTTATTATTAAATTTTTAATTATAATTCTACACCTTTTTGATTTATTTTGTGAATTTGAGCCTAATTTTGTAATTTAATTTTCATTTATTTTAATTGTAAATAAAATTTGTATTAACTTTGAACACAATTTGGACTTCTTATGGTTTTAATAAAGGTTTTAATCTTAATCTAACATGTTATTTGATCAAACATTTTGATTGTTTTATTAATTATTTACGCCATTAGGTCTCTGTTTAAATTCAGAACAAATTAATTAAATTTAATTTATTGTTTTTCACATATGATAAGTAAAATATATTATGTATACTTTTGATTGGATTATTTTCATTATTTTTATTGTTATTATTATTTGTCATCAAAATTAAAATCCAAAATCAAAATAAACTATTTTTATGACGCAATTATTTGTGTAAGTAATCATTAATTTAGTTTTTAACCCTTTACGCGTATTTTGGGAGATTAGTATCCCAGAGCAACTTTGTAAATCAATTAAAAATCAGCGGTTTATGCTATTATAAAATAAACTCAGTTATGCCTTGGAAACATTATTTATTATAAATACAGAAAATTGTAGATTTTTAAATTTAATTTATCATATTTTAATTAACAATTGGGTAATTATTATCCCATACGACGCGTAACGTAAGTTTTAATACTGTAGTATAAACAGTGCTAATCATTGTAGATGTTGTGCTCGCGCATGACGCTGTGCTTGAGAAACTAATCTCCCACTGTACACGATAGGTAGTAAATGTGCAACTTATAAACAAAACTACAATTACATGAATAATCACATGACTTGTTGCAAATGATTGTTAGTGTTTTAATACAGGTTATTCAATTTACATAATAAACACATTTTTAATTATGAAAAATATATATATAATTTAAAATTATATATTGTAATATGATGACAATTATAAATAAAAAATTTAAGAATGGATTTAGTATAGTATTTTGTTTAAAGAACAAATATATTGTATACGAATAGTGTATATGATACATAATGTATATTATTACAGTATACGCTATATACAAAATAGGTAGTATTTTAGCACATATTTTACTTATGTGCTCTACTATTATACCGATCATCGATATAGTTATACAAAAATTGATAAATTAATAAATATATAGTATAAAAATACATCAATTAATTATATTTTAAATGGAGTTTAGATAGCGGGGATTAGTGAAGTAATTGAATGTATATTTTATAAAAATGCAATCATATGCAACACAATGTCTATCAAACATACTCACTGCTGGGATATTTATCTCCCACTGTACACAGTTCAGCATATATGGGAGATTAAACTCCCAATTTGCACACAGTAATGCTGGGAGATTTAAATCCCATTATAATCGCAACGTTCATAATGTATGCAGACGCTTGTAGGGTTAAATAAATGTATGTAAATATTTGGCATTTAATTTTTACTATAAAATCATATATTGATTTAAGTTTTAAAGTTGTAAATCTCATGACAATTGCCATTCAATGCAATGAAAGTCGAGACAAATTTCACGAGAAATTAAATAATTGTGAAATTATTTAAATTGTTTTCAATCAACCAATAAATTGATAAAATTATAAATTTATCATTTCATTGAACAGTAATTCGTTTCAATTCTTGTTTTGATTGAGTTTTGAGACAATGAATGCTTTACTTGTGTTCATCACTGCGTTTGGCATTCAATGCATTCACAGTCAAGACATCGATCACAACATCTGTTCAATCATTCAATCGATGGACAAATCGGAGGAAATACATGTCTATAGAAAGAAATGGAATGAAATCAATACAAATAAAACACAGCTATTGATGTACACCTCAACCAACAAGTGGTCCATTGATGTCCAGCCAAACGGTGTCCTGACGTACGGCACAGACATCGGGACCAAAAGCAAAGACACTATCAATATGTTTAGCGCTGGCGTTAAAAACAACAGTTATGAGTGCACTGTTAGCCAGTCGTCGGGCCAATCAAACTGGACGTGTGTTCCGCCAACTGGTCGGTCGTACAAAGTGTCTAATATACCCTTTGCCACCGATTCATTGATATTCAATTCCGTGCCATTGGTTGACAGCTTTTATTTATCGGTTGTGGAAAGGGATGCCGACCGCCGGTATCGTCACTGTGACTATTCCGGGCATTGCAACGATTTTACCGCTACTGAAGATAGTTTTATCAAACAAATACCCGCTGATCTGTGGCCACACATCGAGAGTATTGCCGATTATTACTACGGTGTCAACCATTCGGGACATATACTGGTGTTTAAAGGGCACGACTGGCATATGTATTGTGTCCTTCCCTTCAACGCTAGTGTCAACACTCACTGCGCGGCCGACCGTTTGAAACCAGTTTGCGGTCAAAGGTTAGCACTAAAGACAACAAATACGTGGAAATACTTTTGGATTATCTTAGGTCTGGCCATTGTTTCCGTTATAATTGGCATTACTTTGTTAGCACTGATAGTCTACGCGACCATCAAATCAAAAGCATCTAAAGAGAGGACAATCGATAGACAGGTGTCTACTAGTGAGCTCTCAGACACTTCCGTCAAATTAATAAAATCCAAACCCGATGCCAGAACTGAATCAATGGATCACTAATTGATTGAGAGATAAATTGTATTGTATTTTATTAACACCATTTTTATCATTTAATTTTAGTCAACAATTTTAAAAATATTTTTCGATATATTTGTTATTACATTAATTATAAATTAGTGATTGATTAAAATCTAAACACGATATAAACTATAATTTCGTATTGAGGGCTAAATCGGTTTTATTTACTTTTTATTAGTATTTTGTTATTAAAATTTATTAAACTCTAAACTCTATGTAAACCAAGATTTCTGCACACATTTAATGATTAATTTATTTACTTTACAAAAACATAAATTAATGTAACTTTTGCTTTAGTTGCAAATCTCATTACAATTAACATTCAATGCACTGAAAGTCGAGACAAATCTCACGATAAATGAAATAATTGTTAAATTATTTAAATTGTTTTCAATAAACGAATAAATTTTAGAAAATTATAAACAAATCGTTTGATTGAATAATAATTCATTTCAATATTGGTTAAGATTTAAGACAATGTTTGCTTTACTTGTGTTCATCACTGCGTTTGGCATTCAATGCATTCACAGTCAAGACATTAATCCAAAGATCTGTTCAATCATTGAATCGATGGACAAATCAGAGGAAATACATGTCTATAGAAAGATATGGTTTGAAAACAACACAAATAAGACACAGCTATTGATGTACACCTCAACCAACATCTGGTCCATTGAGATCCAGCCAAACGGTGTCCTTACGTACGGCACAGACATCGGCAACAAAAGCAAAGACATCGTCATTCTGTTCAGTTTACTAAAGTGGGCGGCAGATGCGGACAACTACTACCAGTGCACAGTCGGCCGTTTGCCAAACAGCCAATCAAACTGGACGTGCACTTCGGTCACTGGCCAGTCGGTGGCTTTCAAATATCCACCCAAAGTTGTAAAACCATTGATATTTACGTTTGAAAACTGGGCCATAACTGTTGTGGAAAGGGATGCCAGTCGTCGGCTAGACATCTGTACAGTCGATAACTGCTTTATTGATATCATGACTCTGAACGCCGAACACATGTTTTATGACAAAATACCCGCCGATTTGTGGACAGATATTGAGAGTATTGCCGATTATAGCTATGGCTGGGGTTCGGGACATATACTGGTGTTTAAACGCAACGATACGCACGTGTACTGCACTCTACCCCTCAATAGTGATGTCAACACTCACTGCGCGGCCGACCGTTTGAAACCAGTTTGCGGTCAAAATATGAACGCAAAGTTTAGCAAACTCTGGTGGTTATCAGGTCTGGCCATCGTTTGTGTCGTAATTTTGGCCATAGTTTTAGTGGTCTTAATAATAGTCTACGTAATGAAGTCTATGCGACCGAAACTGGAAAGCAGTTCCAGCAGTGATAGCGGATTGTCTAAAAATTTCTGAAAGTATAAAAACAAATTCGTGTTAATAAAAGTCCAAATTCGCCGACATTTGCAAAGAGATAATATGTTTGCTTTGATATGAATTTATTTTTTGGTTATATGAAAATATATTATTATTTATCATTATATTTGTTGTATTTTAGCCTAATTTTGTAATTTTAGTTTCTATTTATTTTAGTTGTACATAAAATTTATTATACTTTGTAAACAATATGTTGAATGAAATCATAACACGATATAAACTAATGCTTTTACATACAAAGCCATTGCAGTCAAAGTCGAGACAAATCTCACGATAAATGAAATAATTGTTACATTATTTAAATTGTTTTCAATCAACGAATAAATTGAAACAAATTATAAACAAATTGTTTGATTGAATAGTAATTCATTTCAATTCTGGTTTAGATTAAAATTTGAGACAATGAATGGTTTACTTATGTTTATCACTGCGTTTGGCATTCAATGCATTCACAGTCAAGACATTAATCCAAAAATCTGTTCAATCATTGAATCGATGGACAAATCAGAGGAAATACACGTCTATTACAAGAAGTCGTTTGAAAACCAGATAAACACAACGCAAGCATTTATGTTCACCTCAACAAAGATCTGGTCCATTGATGTCCAGCCAAACGGTGTCCTGACGTACGGCACAGACATCGGCACCAAAAGCGAAGAGATTGTCAATATGTGCTCAATGGGAATGTGGGTATCGGAGACCAGCACTTATTATCAGTGCACAGTTGGCCAGTCGTCGGGCGGCAAATCAAACTGGATGTGCGCCCCGCCTATGGGTCTCTCATACAACAAGTCGGACCAACCCTTTGCCGCCGACTCATTGATATTTAATGACAAGCCATTGGGTGACGCGTACTACAGATGGGTTGTGGAGAGGGCTGTCGACCGACGGTGTCATCTCTATTACAATGACGGCAAAATCCAGAATATCACCGCTCCTGCAGACAGTTTTATCCCACAAATACCCGCCGATCTGTGGCCACACATCGAGAGTGTTTCCGATTACATAACCGGTGCCAAAGAATCGGGACATATATTAGTGTTTAAACTGCACGACTGGCACATGTATTGTGTGCTTCCCTACAAGAGTACATTTGCCGATCACTGCGCGGCCGACCGCTTGAAACCCGTTTGCGGTAAAGAAATAGCCGCAAAGTCTAGCAAACTCTGGTGGTTATAGAATTATAATTAAAAATTTAATAATAAAATTATGTTTGAAAATTAGTCTTCACTTTAAATGTGTTTGTATTGCCAGTAGTTTTGGGTTTCTTTGTGTTGACACCAGCTTTGGATGCTTTTGGAGAAGTTATAGCTAAAAGTAAACCATAAAAATCCAATCAATAAAATACAATATATTTAGCAATCAATTAGTTTTTCATACATTTAGATCTGATATTGGGTTTGGATTTCAGTAATTTGACGGAAGTGTCTGAGAGCTGACTATCGGGCAGTCTATCAGTTGTTTTCTCTTTGGATGACTTCTTCGCGTAGACTATCAATGATATGAAGCAAATGATGGCAATTATAACACAAACAATGGCCAGAATTATGATAATCCAAAAGTAATTCATTGTATTTGTTTTATTTGTTGTTTTTGTTGTGTTTGTTATTTTTGTGGTAATTGTTGTCTTTGTTGTTAACATTTGACCGCACAATGGCTTCAAACGGTCGGCCGCGCAGTGATCGGCGAAAGTCTTATTGTAGGGCAGAGAGCAATACATATGCGTGTCATTACGTTTAAACACCAGTATATGTCCCGAACCCCAGGTTTGGTTGTAAGCGGCGATACTCTCGACGTGTGGCCACAAAAGGTGTGGTATTTGCCAAACAAACCCTTCAGTGCCCTGAGGTTGAGAGAAACCGACGTAAAACATTGTATGCTTTTTGCTGGGAATTCTCTCCACAATTGTAATCAAATCAATTATATTTGGGTTTTCATTGAACATCAATGAATTGGGGGCTAAGGGTTCGGTCGCTAAACGTGCCGCTAAATGAATGTCTGGCGTCAGGCACTTGATGTTTGATTTGCCCCTCGACTCGACAACTGTGCACTGATAATAGTCACCCGTTATTACTTCTTTGATACTAAACATATTGATTACATCTGCGCTTTTGTTGTCAATGTCTGTGCCGTAAATCAGGGAACCGTTTGTGTCGATATCAATGGACCAGATGTTGGTTGAGGTATACATATAGAGCTGTGACTTTATTTTGTTGTTTTCTAACGACAGGTTTCTATAAACATGTATTTCTTCCGATTTGTCCAACGATTCAATGATTAGACAGATGTTGTGATCGATGTCTTCGCTGTCAATGCATTGAATGCCAAACAACCCAATGATAAACACAATTAAGGGATTCATTGTCTCAAAGTGTCATACAATGGATGGCTTATAACAAAACTATTTTCAATCAAATCGGAAATTCAAAATGATTTGATCATAATGTTATCAATTTATTCGTTGATTGAAAACAATTTAAATAATTTAACAATTATTTCATTTATCGTGAGATTTGTCTCGACTTTTAGTGCATTAAAAACCAATTCTCGTATAATTTGTATGAATTGGTAATTAAAGTTCCATTGAATTGAATGCCAAATATTTACAAACATTTATCTCAAAAACTAAATCAATGATTATTTATCACAAATAAGTGTGTCTATTTTTCATTTTAGATTTTAATTTTGATAATAAATATTAATAGAAATAAAAACAATCAAATTAATGCAATCAAAATTATACAATAAATAAACATAAAATTTTTAAACTAAATAAAAATTAATCAAAAATAAGAGGCATTAACTTTTGGTAATTTGAAACATATTTGGTGTCTTAGATTTGTACAAAACTCTAGGCTTTGATAGCTCTTCGGGAAACATTGGACACCGGCTTAACTACCAAGACATCCGATTTCGATGCCGAAGACTTCTTCGAGTAAACCATCCATAAGATCAAAATGATGGCCAGTATTACGATCACAGCGATGGCCAGACCTGATAACCACCAGAGTTTGGTAGACTTTGCGTTCATATTTTGACCGCAAACTGGTTTCAAACGGTCGGCCGCGCAGTGAGTGTTGACATTACTCTCATAGGGAAGGACACAATACATATGCCAGTCGTGCCCTTTAAACACCAGTATATGTCCCGAATGGCTGTCATTGTAATAATAATCGGCGATACTTTCGATGTGTGGCCACAACTCATTATCTATTAAGTGGTAAAACTTGTCCTCTTTTTTAAGGTATTTCGAAGGAAGCGTTGATATTAAGAAAGTATCGCCGGCGCTCCGGACCCCTCTCCACGACCGTAATGTAATTGTCGAGCAATTGGCCAGCGTTTAGGTTGAATACCAATGAGTTGGCCGCGTAGGCAACCCTCGGCCCACTTTTGTATACACCAGTGCTCAGAGCGCACATCCAGTTTGATTGGCCCCACGACTGGCCAACTCTGCACTCATAGACGTCTGTAATAGGATTCAAATCAAAAGCCATACTAAACATATTGATTGTGTCAATGTGTTTGCTCCCAATGTCTTTGCCGTACGAAAGGAAACCGTTTGGCTGGACATCAATGGACCAGATTTTGGTTGAGGTGTACATCAATAGCTGTGACTTTGATTTTTTGTGTTCAAACCACATCTTTCTATAGACATGTATTTCCTCTGATTTGTCCATCGATTCAATGATTGAACAGATCTTTGGATTAATGTCTTGACTGCGAATGCATTGAATGCCAATACAAATGATAATTACAATTAAGGCATTCATTGTCTCAAAGTGTAATACAATGCATGGTTTATAACAAAATTATTTTTCATCAAATCGAAAATTCAAAACGATTTATAATTTTTTATTTATTCGTTGATTGAAAACAATTTAAATAATGTAACAATTATTTCATTTATCGTGAGATTTGTCTCGACTTTTAGTGCATTATCTCATTATCTCTGACCAAATAGAGCTGTGATTTTGTTGTGTTATTATAATCAAGACATTGTCTCAAATCTTAATCTAAACCAGAATTGAAATAAATTACTATTCAATCAAACGATTTGTTATAATTTGTGATTTGAATAAATTTTACAATTATTTCATTTATCGCAAGATTTGTCTCGACTTTGAATGCATTAAATGCCAATTTTCATGAAATTTACAAATAAATCAATTTATGTTTTTAAATTATATTTGGATTTTAATAACAAAATATATAAATAGAAAATATTAAAAATAAATAACAAATTACATCAAAAGTTTAATAAAAATAACAATAAATTGAATACAAATATAACGAATAAAATTAAGTGCATATAAAAGCAATGATATTATCTCGTGGTAATTGTCGACACATTTGGTCCCTTTATGTCAATATTAGATGTCTTTGAATTTGTTTCACTTTTTGATGATATGTGAAGAGTATTACCGCTGAGTGGAGTGTCCATTGGTTTCGGTGATAAATACTTCACGTATACTACGGTTAAGACAATCAAAATAATACAAACAATGACCAGAACTGGGATAATCCAAAAGTAAATCAATTTGCTATTGATATTTGGTGGCAACCGATGGACGCACAACAGCTTTAACCGGTCGGCCGCGCAGTGATCGCTAAAAGTAATGTCAGTACTGTTGTAGGGAAGCACACAATACATGTGCCGAATGGCTGTACTATTGTACGGCTGTTTAAACATTAATATATGTTCCGATTGGCTGATACTGTAGTTAAAATCGGCTATACTTTCGATGTGTGGCCACAAATGGTCGGGTATTTGTTTGAAAACCCAGTGTTCAGTGAAAATCCCCGTGAGATTCGTATCAATCAAAAAACCGTTTTGAGCGAAGTTATGATACGATCGGTTGGTATTCTTCTCCACAATCGATACAACATAACTATCAGACTCCGGGATGTTTGTAAATACCAATGAATTGGGGGTTAACCATATGGTAGAACTGTTTAACGACTGCCCGGTGCCCGAAGTGCACGTCCAGTTTGAGTAGCCGTCCGAATACTGGCCAACTGTGCACTGATAATAGTCACTCGGCATAAGGATAAACATCATTTTCACACTAAACATTGTAATAATGTTTACGCTTTTGTTGCCGATGTCTGTGCCGTACGTAAGGGAACCGTTTGTGTCGATACCAATGGACCAGATGTTGGTTGAGGTATACATATAGAGCTGACTGACTGTCTGTTTGTTTTCCATCCATTTCTTCCTATAGACATGTATCTCATCTGAACAGAGGTTGGGATCAATTTCTTGACAGCAAATGCATTGAATGCCAATACAAATGATAATTACAATTAAGACATTCATTGTCTTGAAAACTCACTCAAAACAAGAATTGAAACGAATTATTATTCAATGAAAAGATAAGTTTATAATTTTATCGATTTATGAATTATATTTCCAAAAACAATTTAAACAATTTAACAATTATTTCATATCTCGTAAGATTTGTCGCGACTTTCAATGAAATAAAAACAACTTATCTATAATTTGTTTGAATTTATAATCAAAATTTTGAATCAATTT
Organism: Medioppia subpectinata; assembly: GCA_905368565.1. NCBI lineage: Eukaryota > Metazoa > Arthropoda > Arachnida > Sarcoptiformes > Oppiidae > Medioppia > Medioppia subpectinata. The sequence continues at coordinate 9,675 of CAJPIZ010003029.1, forward strand.
AATGCCAATTATTCATAAATAAAACACTCGTTTATTTCAATAACTCATTTAAACAATTATTATTTTTTTCAAATTGGTGATAAATATCAATAAAACAATGAAAATGATAATTCAATCAAAATTATGTATAGAAAAAAATATATACAAGAAATAAACATAAATTTAGAAGATTTCTTTGAGATAAACATCCATAAGATGATCAAAATGATGGCTTGTAATACGATAGTAACGATGGCCAGACCTGATACCCACCAGAGTTTGCTAGACTTTGCGTTCATATTTCGACCGCAAACTGGTTTCAAACGGTCGGCCGCGCAGTGAGTGTTGACACTAGCGTTGAAGGGAAGGACACAATACATATGCCAGTCGTGCCCTTTAAACACCAGTATATGTCCCAAATGGTTGTCATTGTAATAATAATTGGCGATACTCTCGATGTGTGGCCACAACTCATTATCTATTAAGTGATAAAACTTGTCCTCTTTTTTGGGTATTTCGAAGGAGGCGTTGATATGAAACGCGTGTCGCCGGCGCTCCGGACCCCTCTCCACGACCGTCATGTAATTGTCGGGCAATTGGCTAGCGTTTAGATGGAATACCAATGAGTTGGCCGCGTAGGCAACTCTCGGCCCACTTTCGTATACACCAGTGCTCAGAGCGCACGTCCAGTTTGATTGGCCCCACGACTGGCCAACTCTGCACTCATAGAAGTCTGTAATAGGATTCATATCAAAAGCCATACTAAACATATTGATTGTGTCAATGCTTTTGCTGCCGATATCTGTGCCGTACGTAAGGGAACCATTTGGCTGGATATCAATGGACCAGATCTTTGTTGATGTATACATATAGAGCTGATACTAAAAATCGTTATATTCGTTATAGACGGTCCATCTCTTGTTATAGACATGTATTTCCTCTGATTTGTCCGTCGATTCAATGAATGAACAAATCTTTGGATTAATGTCTTGACTGTGAATGCATTGAATGCCAATACAAATGATAATTACAATTAAGGAATTCATTGTTTTAAAAACTTAATCCAAACAAGAATTGAAACAAATTATTATTCAATGAAAAGATAAGTTTATTTCAGAAACAATTTAAATAATTTAACAATTATTTCATATTTCGTGAAACTTGTCTTAACTTTCTATTCACTGATAGCTAAAGACGAGATTCTTCGGGAATTCCCGATTAAAATTAGTTAATAGAATGCTCGGGAATATCATCCATTTAGTCTTAGGGGTTATAATAGAGTAAAAATATACCACCCTTTTATTTTCCCGAATATTCCCGATTTTGGCACATTTAGAGAAAATTCCCAATTTTGGCATATTTTTAGAAAAAACTCCCGAAATGCTACTATTTTATTAAAAATTGTCCCGGAAATACACTTTTATAATCAAAATTTCAATAAATTTGCTAGATGAATACCAAAACCTGCTGCAAAGTTTACCTAATCTGCAATAAACTTGTATTATACTACACTGGAATAGATAAAACCAATGCTTATGGATATGATGCTTATTGACAATATAAAACATTGGATACAAACAGCATATTTATATACTCGGCAATTATGTTTACCTTAATCAATGTCATTATTTTGCGTTATAAGTGTACATAGACCTTTTTAAAATCACTTAATTGCATAATTATCGTTTGAAAATCAATATAAACGTAATTCCCGAATTTTCTCGATTTTGACCATGTATATTCCCGAATTTGGATGTTTTTACTCCCGAAAAATCTCGTCTTTACTGATAGCTAATTGAATGAGTATTAGTGTTAAGTATTTCACTTTTTTGTAAAACAAAATAATTAATTTACTTCAAAATTTACATTTTAGTTCAATTGAAATGTATTAATTATTTAGTTAATATTATAGTGTAATAAATAGGATAAAAATACTAAAATAGTAATAATAAAACTCAAATTAATTGATGAATAAAACTAATATTATTGTATTAAACGGATACCAGAATAAACTGTTTGTCAAAACCAGATAATTAATTAATATTTTTACAATCGAAGCAGATAACAAATTAAGTAAAAATAATATAAATAACTATAAAAATCAATAAATTTTAAATTAAATTAAAGTAAAAAAAACTAGACATTAAATAATTTAATAAAAATTAAGATGAAATAAATCATATCGAAAATAAATTTACTAAAAAACAGGAAATAAAATGAATTGAAAAATACAATTAAAAATTTACGACAAATGGATAAAAATAAAAAAAAATCATTATTTCTTTGTCTTTGGACACACTTTGGATGTCTTTGTATTTACACCACCTTTAGGTGACTTTGTATTTTCGCTGACATTAGATCTCTTTGTACTGACACCACTTCGGGCGACTTTCGGGTAGTGATAGACATTTGGCTATCACTGAGTGTAGAGTCCTTTGGTTTCGGTGGTATACCTCTCGTCGTCTGATAGGCTATCGTCGCGGCGATCAAAACGGTGACCACTATTATGACACCAACGATGGCCACACTTATCCAAATCGCCCGAGAATTTGTATTTGTGTCGCAAATAAGTTTCAAACGGTCGGCCGCGCAGTGAGTGTTGACATCAGCATTGAAAGGCAGAGTGCAGTGCAGGTGCCGGTCGTGCCGTTTGAACACTAGTAGATGTCCCGAATGGCTGTCACTGTAATGATAATCAGCGATACTCTCGATGTCTGGCCACAAATGGTTTGGTATTTGTATGAAAAAATTACTCTTAGACGCCTGTAAATCTTGGTAACTTCCGTCATTATAGTAGTAGTGATACAATCGGTGGGC
>CAJPIZ010003030.1:0-12463 GCA_905368565.1 Medioppia subpectinata
TGAACGCCATGGAAAAGGACGCCTGGAGTCAAGTGAAAGACGAAAAGATTGATACTCTGATGCTTAAAGATTTGCTAAACAATATACGTCTTGAAATCGGTGACACCGGCCTTACATCCCGTTCCCAAGCGTTCATCGGCTTAGAAAATGCGGTAGAAATGGATAATTTTGTTGAGGTTTATAAGGATCAGCCGCTGAAAAGGGTAACAGTTGTCACGTGTTTGACAACCATAAAGAAGACGGTGTCGGACGAGAATGCGGTCAGTTGTCTAGTGATGGGCACTGAGAATCGGGACGTGTATATACTAGAACCCGACGCCTTTACTATATTAGTGACCGTAAGTTTTGCCAACTGTTTGAACGATTTAAACTATATCTGGTTTATAGGCAACGGTTCCGAGTGTTCCCGTGTTTATTGAGGCAAACGGTTTGTTTGACGTCGAGTATCGGTTAATGGTTTCGTGTCGAGACGCCCACATCTATACCATCAAACGAGGCTATAAAACGGGACGACTCTGTCTGCAACTTAATTCACAACCGGTAGGCATTTTAAGGGTCAATAATAATATTGTGATCGCAACCATGAACCAAATGCTCAGCACATTCACCACTAAAGGTATTTTACTATTGATTTATTGTGAAATATGATTAAGGTAAATAACATTACTTAATAGGGAATTGTATGTGGAGTGTCGAACAGCCGGCAATTATAACAGCCATTGAAGCTATAGATGTTGAGCGTCAGAGCCTGAAGCTGATCGCTGTGGCACTCGATTGCAAACAAATACATTTATATCAAGACAGACATAAAGTGGATATTTTAGACACGGATGACATTGTGGTGGCCATGAAATACGGCCGCTTTGGCCGTGAAGACAGTACATTAGTGATGGTTTCGCGTAACGGAGCCCTCACTATCAAAATATTGAAAAGGACCGCAAAGTTTGCGATCCGGGAGTTTGTGGAGGCGCCCCAACACACACTCACTTCTAAACTCAATATTCCCAAAAAGACTAAATTGTTTGTCGACCAGACTATGAGAGAAAGGGAACAGTCTATCAGTGAGTTATTGTTTTGTTTGCAACGCTAGAAGTAGTTTATTATAAATTATGTTTATATTGTCTACAAATATTGTATTCATTTGTTAAACTAATAATAAGGTATTCACCGAACATTTCAACACGATTTATATCGTCTCAAATTAATCGCCGCCCGATCTTATGTGAAAGCAATCGCATCGAGTCTTAATCCTTTATCTTCTACTGCTATCGATCCTTTGAAACTATCGGCACAGGTATTGTATAATTAGTATTTTGTTTCTAATAGTAATTAGAGAATACTTTATATTAAATTTATTAACAATTATTTGAAATTTAATTTAAATTATTATTTTGTGTTAATGAAATTTATTGCAAGTGCAATGTATAAAAGTGAATTTTTTGACATTAGAGTTTAGCATTCAATCAAAAGCTTTCAAATATTTTCAAAAATAATGCTATAATTTAAAAATATTGTATGATATATAATTATTAATACTGTACTTTATATCATATACAGACTGTATAATACAGTAGAGTATATGCTAGGGTCTATGATTAAATCTAAATATTTGTTATAGAAAATGTTTAAATATGATGAGTGAAGTGAATAACTGCTGATATGTATAAATTATATAAACGATTGAACAGGTGCATGGATTGGGCCCTATATTCAGACTAGTGTTGGAATTGCAAAATACATCGCCGGACACGCCATCAATGGATCTATTGATGACATTTCAATGCGATGTTCGCATCTATACTATCGACCGATCGGCGATTCGCGTGCCATTCCTCGCGCCCGGATTTATCTACTCTTTCGCCACACGTGTTGTTTGCGTCAGTAAACTAAACATCTCTGATATTATCAAAGTATAGATCTATTTGTTGTTTGTGTTGACTCAAAATATTAAAATTGTATATTTTCTAACATTAGGTACTTGTGGTGAAAGAGGATGGGATAATACCTGTAATTACTGCTGTGATCAATATGCCGGCCAGTGAGGCACCTATTGATGGATAGGCGTCTTCTCGCACTTATCTTATCAAATATGATTCACTAACAGATTTAGCATAACTAGTTTTTACTAATTTAAAATTACTTTTTTAACAAATATATTTACTTGTGATATGCAATGAAACTGAATTAATTAATTTACAAAAGGATGCAAACCATTTGTCCCGCCTATGAATCCAGAGATAATCTCATGTGAAGATGTCATTCTCTAAACTATGTTTGTGTCATGTTATTCAATGGGTTTTATAATACCAAAACAATTAATTTGTTTAAAAATTTAAAATATTAAGTGAGAGTTAATTATTTGAATGGGGTATCATTAGAGTCTCTATTTTTCGGGAGTAAAAACACCCAAATTCGGGCGGGATTCGGGAACATAAAACAGTCAAATTCGGGAAAAAATCGGGAGTTAAAATTTACTTTATTTTGACATATTCACTTATCCGCAAAGACTCGCATTAATGTTATAATAATTTTGTTCAAAATGTTATGAGCAAAGGATTTAAAGGGTTGCTGTGCTCTTGCCTTTCAATACAACAACAATACACAACTTCTTTCATAGAAATATTAGACAAACATATAATAAGTAGAGTCTCTATTTTTCGGGAGTAAAAACACCCAAATTCGGGCGGGATTCGGGAACATAAAACAGTCAAATTCGGGAAAAAATCGGGAGTTAAAATTTACTTTATTTTGACATTAAAACAATAATTATGCATTTAAAAATGAATTATATTTGATAATAACATGAAATTTGAGATTCTCTTCTGTAAATTTATGCCTTCTATCTGTAATAATATTCTTAAATTGAGAAAAAGAATGCGCGCCTTTGACGGATATAAATATAATTTTAAAATAGCATGAAATGAATTGTCACATATTTTGAGTTTAACTTTCATATACTCCCTCTATCACACATTATTTGAACTTTATAACAGTTTTTGGTATTTACTTAACATTTCATTAAAATATTTGAAGAAAAAACGATGATTATAGGGGTTTTTCGTGGCAAAAGTGCGTTTTCGGGACTATTTTTTCATAATCGGGAGCATTCGGGATATTTCGGGAGTTTTCGGGACTTTTCGGGATTTTTTCAAAATATGCGAAAATCGGGAAAAATCGGGAATATAAAAACTATATATATTGGTCCTATTTTAGCCCATATGCCTAACGGTATGTAATTCCCGATGTTTTTATACACTAAATTTATTCGGGAGTTCCCGAAAAATAGAGACTCTAGGTATCATATTCATTTTCAATCATTGAATATAAAATAGATAATTTGAATATATTTTTATTTATTACATTTATTTTTTAATTTTATAAAACCATTTTATAGTATTGCCCGAACAGTGTTTGGAGAATGACCTCTTTAGATAAGATTAATTTTTGGATCTAGAAGANAATATAAAATAGATAATTTGAATATATTTTTATTTATTACATTTATTTTTTAATTTTATAAAACCATTTTATAGTATTGCCCGAACAGTGTTTGGAGAATGACCTCTTTAGATAAGATTAATTTTTGGATCTAGAAGAGGTGGAGACAAATGGTTTGCATCATTAATGAATATACTGTAGTTTCATTTCCATATCATAAGAAAATATATTTGTTAGACAACTAGTCGTACGGATTCTATTTGATGCAGTTATACTCTATTATATTCTTCAAAACATATTTACCGGTACATCAGTTTATAAAATTTTATATAAAATGTAAAATATAAGATATCATTGAAATAAAACATGAAATTTAATAACCTATTCCTATATTTACATCTATTCTTATATAAATCTCCAATTAAATAGTTTTATTTTATATTATTATCATTTTATTTTTAGAATTTTAATTGATAGATAATTTATACATTGTAAGTTTTAATTATGATAACTTAATTATTTATTAAATAAATACGGAGATACAGTGCTCATGTATAATTGTCTTATTGAATAATTAAGAAATACTAATAACAGGAGTATATTTAACTTTTATGTGCATAAATACGCATAATTTCATCTACAATATAATATAATATTTACAGATTGTATTTATAAAGATAGATGAATACTAAATTTTAAGTTATATATTGAAATTATGTTAATAAATATAATTATGAAACATTGTTGCTATTGTAGCTAATTTAGAAAGACTACGTATAATTATCTAAATACTCTATTAATAACTAAAACTTAATCAATAAACCATTAAAATATAGACGATTTAATATTTTATTAGACAATTTATAAATTTATATTCTGTATATACAGTACATATAAAGTTCAGTATTTTAACGCAACCAAACTTAAAACATAAACTATTGATGTTAGTTACAAACAATTTATTATCTAAATTGTGATAAAACCTAAAGTTATATAATATAACTTATATTAATGTTTTGTTAGTAATTTAATAGAAATTGTTATTTTAAAACTTATAATTTTATTTAAATGTTAATAATGTAAAAACATTGATAATAGCTTATGAAAACGCATTTACTTTCATATAAAACTATAATTTAAATGTAAATGAGCACGCACATTTATAGTTGTGTAAAGTATAGTATAGAATCTATACTATAGAATCTATAGTATAGATCAATTATTTATATTGTATAACAAAATACAAATACTGTAGAATATTAATATTTAAAACTACATAATAGGATGCAAATACAAAAATAGTATTAATTCAAACAGAACTTTCATATTGTAAACTACTTCTTTGAATTGGAAAGTATTTATATAAAACTTTCTAAACCAATGGATTACATATCAGACGTAAGATTAATATTATATTTAAATAATATATAACTTATAATTAGTGTTTAAATATATACAATATTAATTATTTATTTATATATCTTGCAATCAAAAGGCAATCAAGAGGTCTCGTTTGGCTTTCGACAGGAATACGACCAGAAATGTTGAGTTTCGTAAACAACAGCTCAAAGCAATCCATAGTTTGTTGAGTGAAAATGAAGAAATGTTTGTGGATGCGCTAGAATTGGATTTTAAAAAGGTTTATAACTTAACGTTTAACCGTTTGTCCCATAATTTCTAATGAAAGTACTTATTATACAAATTAAATGTTAGCCAAAAAATGAAGTAATAATGAATGAGTTAGAAGTAACCAAAAATGATTTGGTCTATCAATTGGATAATATCGATGATTACGTCAAACGACATGCCGTGGAAAAGGAGGGCTTTTCTGTTGCGGACGAACCGTTCCTACAATATGAGCCGTACGGTGTGGTACTAGTGATCGGGGCGTGGAATTACCCAGTTCAATTGCTCTTTGCCCCTCTCGTAGCCGCCATAACTGCGGGCAATTGTGCTCTCATTAAACCGTCAGAAATGCCTCGAAATACTGAACATCTAATACGAGAACTCATTCCTCAATATTTGGATAACGTATTGTTTTTTAAACAAATTTTTAAACAAGTTTAACAAATTATTTCTATTAATATGATTGCAGGATTGTTATCATGTAATAACTGGCGGACCAGACGTGACCACAGAATTGTTGAAACACAAGTTTGATTATATATTTTTCACGGGTTCTACAACTGTGGGTCGTATAGTATACGAGAGTGCGGCCAAATACTTAACACCCGTTACGTTGGAGTTGGGGGGCAAGAGGTGAGACTATACTGTATTTAAATTAACGACTGTCTTTTAATAATAATTAAATAGTAAAAAATTAATACTAAATGTCTTAAAACTAAATAAATGTTGTTTTTGTAGTCCTGTTTGGATGGACGAGACAGTAGAGAATTTGGATGTTGCGGTCAGACGTTTATTGTGGGCAAAAATGATTAATTTGGGGCAAACATGTATTGCACCCGATTATGTGATCACAACATCTAAATTTCAAACTATTTTCATCGGAACAGCGATTAAAATATTGAATGAATTCTTTGGCGAACGACCGCAAGAGTCCATGAGTTTGGCTCGTATTATAAATGATAGAAATTTTAACAGAATTCAATCGCTTTTGAGTTCTACTAAAGGTATGATTTAAATGATGTTTATTTAAAGCTATCATACAAATACATTTATATATTAGTACGAGTTGTAAATGAACTAATGTACTATTAAATCAGGAAAAATAGTTTTTGGTGGAAATACAGATTTAGAGGACAAATTCATTGAGCCGACAATAGTAGCGGACGTTCCGTTCGACGATTCACTTATGTCTGAAGAGATATTCGGTCCCATTTTGCCCGTTCTTATTGTCAGAGATGCCAACGAAGCCATCAGTTTTATCAGGAGTAGAGATAAACCGTTGGCTCTCTATGTGTTCAGTAGTGATAAGATTACAATTGATAAGTTTGTTGATCGCACCTCAAGCGGAGTGTTTTGCGCCAACGATGCCATCGTTAATCTGTTGCGTAAGTATTGCTGTTATTTGTTGTCAATAATTATTAATAGCTGTAATATTGTATAATACGATGGATTTATATTTATGTTTTATTTAAGTGGATGGCTTACCATTTGGAGGAGTGGGTCCTTCAGGCACCGGCAGATATCACGGCAAATGGTCTTTTGAGACATTCTCTCACCTCAAAGGGTCACTCATTCGCAGTTATAATCCAGAGATGGAAGAAATAACTAAGTAATACATTCTTATTATATAGCAAAATGTCATCTCATGACAAATAATTGTTAATTGTTTTTAAAAAATGACATTTAAAATGATTGTATGTTTGTATGCATTACAGGAACCGTTACCCGCCTTTCAGTGAAGAGAAGACAGAAATCATGAAGATGTCAATGAAGAAAGAACTCATGAATTAAAGGCATTCTATAAACACTTATTTCTATTCCAATACATTAGAATTAGAACTCCTTTTGAGTATATATTTATTGATTTTACAATTTTATTATTGTATTTACATTTAGTAAATGTGTGCATATTTACAGTATAGACAATTCAATGCCTTCGTAATAGGTATAGTGATAGAAAAAATTATAATTTTGAGTTTTAGTTTTGTTTTGGCTTTGTAATTAACATTAATTTGCTAACTTTGATATTATCCAAAAATAATAAATATTATTTGGAAATTTTCAAATGTTATTAATATTTATTTAATTATCATTTTTAGTTTTAAACATTTTTTTAGAAAAAACATTAAATCTTAAATATTAATTTTAAAAATGTATTTTACAATTAAAATACAAGTGAATTCTTGTCAATTTATGCTATATTTCCCATAAATATTTGTTTGTTAAATATTACTATTTAAATAAAATTTAAAATGATAAATTATAACGTTTTATTTTAATTTATTTCTACTTTTTACAGTTAATAAATAAGAATAGATAAATGGATTTTAATAAAAATAAATTATATTTTTGTTGAATTATTGTAGAATTTGGTTATTATTGTTATTATACTATCAAATTATATTAGATTCAAAGTTATTTATACTGTATTTATGAATATTTATATATGGTATGGACGATTATACTGTATAAGTATTTAGCCATAGCCAAAACCGTCGCATCCATGTTTAATGCCATATCCATAATAATGTTTATACTGTTCCAAACCCCATCGACCTTGTTATATTAATAATATTAATAATAATTGTAATAATATAATAAATAAATAATATAGAAATAGATATTATAAATAAATAATATAAAAAATAGATATTATAAATAATTAATAATTATAATTAATAATTCATACCATAATATGCATGAGGATAAGGACCACATCCGTAATGCCAACCTTTAAAAAATAGTAAACTTTTTGCATCGATGCAAATAGTATAAAATAATGTCATTATTAACAACACTATTCCTAAAATCTGTAAATTATAAACAATATAAATTTATAGGTAATAAAAAGCACATTGTTGTATTTTACCCCAGGATTTTCCATCATTTTGTTATTCATTAATTAAATTATTTACAATATTGTATTATTTTCTTGAAAATATTTTTATTTAACTTGTCATAAATATTTACCATTTTTGTGGATTTTTTATAGTATACAACTGAATTTATACTGCAATTTAAATTACCTAAAAATAGCATATATTGTAAAATTATAAATACATTTACAATAAAATACTGTTGTCTACAAAAACAGGTTTCCATACCTTTCTCTTTTAATGGTCAGTGCATATGTGTTGATATGTATTTTATAATAAATAAACATTTATTAATAAAATAAAATATTTTCTTATGTATTGTATTTCTCATACAAATTAAAGAACTTTCATAATGTATTAAAAATGTATGTTTTGTGACATTATTTTATCTTATAATAAAATATAGCACTAAATTACTCGCAATTATATTTGTAATTAAGTAAAATTAATGGTCAAAACAGGCATATTTAAGTTAAAGCGTGTGTTTAGTAGACCGTTAATAATAAAGTAGTAGTGTTATATTTTCTTGTAATTTTAGTTCACATTATATGCAATTTGCATATAATTTTGTCATTTAATTCAAATTCTTTCCGTTATTTAGTAAATACACAATTAATAAAATATAAAAATTACATATGCATTGAGATAAATTGTTTGGCAAATATAATTTGGTTAATAATCTTAAAAAGTGTTAGATTTATGGTCATATGAAAGAGGAAATAAATATTTTCTTATTTAAATTAAAATTTCTTATTCATTGGTTTCCGTTATTCACATTTATTTTATAATTTAAAAATGACAAAAATATGAATTTACAAAAATTGTATGAAAAATGTTTGAAGTAATTTTTGATTTTTTATAACACCAAAAATATCTACAAATATGCTTTTATAAGATTAACAATAGTTTTCGCGTTATGTTTACAGAATATGTTTACGGATTTACAACATAATATATTTAGATAATAATGAAATGTTGCGAACAATTATAAAATCCAGAAATTACTGAAGGAATTCATACCAACAGAAGAAAATAACGGTTGAAATGATGAGTTTTTCTAATAATATTCGGCCGTAAAATAAAGTCAGAGATCCTATTATAATGTATTTATCCATAATATCCACCCCAAAGGCCATACCCGCCCCGACCCCAACCACCCCAGTATGGATAGTAGCCATGCCTGCAAACACGTAAAATAAGTTATAATGTAATAAAATAATTATATATAGTTTAATTTACCAATATGGATAGCCATAGTAGTAAGGATAGAAGCCATAGAAGCCTTTGTTAAACCCATTCGTTGATTTGATTATTAAAATTATTAATAAAATAGTTGTTAAAAATAAAATCTGTTGAAAACAATCTTGTATTAATGGTTTATAATGAATAACACAAACAATAGTTATTTTACTTTATAATATAGTTTTATATCAAACAAAACACCAAAGATACTTTAAAAAATAAGAAATATTTCAATAAAATATCAGATATAGATAGTTATATTGTTTGAAAAATATTTTAGATATAATTTTACACTTTTATGAATATTTTCCACTTTTAAACATTTTTCATTAATGAAAAATTCTCTGTAATTCTTACAATATATAGCCTTTCCTTCATATCTAACAATGCATTGAAATTATTATATAATAAAAAATGTTTTTACAAAATAGTCTATACGCCGGATGTCAACACAAAAGACATTATAAGATTTAATTCAAGTATTAATATAAATGCTTGTTTATTATTATTTTACAAATGAATTTTTTATACAAATGATAAAAAGAAGAAAATTCAATATATTTCAAAACTTACTTGAATTTTATGCATTTTGTTTCCACAATCACTTTCTAGTTTTTAAAACAATTGTCACCAAATAAATGTAACTTATCTTTATATTGAATTCTCTATTAATTTAATCATTAAAACAATTTCTGCCCAAACATTAAAATAGATAAGTTGTATTACACGAGTCTAACCATTTGCTCAAACATTATAACGTGATTTGATTTTTTTCTACAATTTATTCATTTTATATAGATATTCACCAAAAGACTTTTCGCATTACATTTCCGGCCAATCGTTTAGATGTCTGAACTTATGAACATACTTTTATTTGCCTTGAAATCATTTATAATGTAATAGTAATAAAATCTTTATTATTATAATTTTCATAAACAAATTAAATGTCCGTTGAGTTCACAAGTATTTTAACGGTCAGTAATTCCGTTCACTCTCTCCTTCCAATTATCAGTCAATTATATTTACAAAACAATCATTTCATTCAAATTTATTTAATGATATCCCACTAACAGTTACGACTACATGACATTTTTCTATTACTCATAGTGTTTAAATTGTTTATAATTTTGATTAAATAAAACAGTATTATAGTATATGTAATGTGGTTAAAGTGTACAATGTAATTATATTAATAATATCTATTTGTAATAAAAGGTTAGAAGTTTTGCAAAATAAAATTTAATTTGTGTATTAATAATGAAATATAAATTTATAAAGTTTCTGAAACTTATTAGACCAGTAAATAATTTACTTCTATTAGCATTTCTTGTTTTCATTTTATAACTAAAACTTTATATTTTCACATTGTATTCAAATTAATGTCAAATTCAATTAACTTTTTATGTTTAAATCTATAAATTTATTGGTAAATACTCTTTATTTGTTATATTAATATTAAAAATGATAACTTTTAGATATCGATCCTAATATAAATTAATCATATTGATTGGTATATTTCAAATTTAAGAACAATGTATTATATTAATATTGATATATTTTGATAACCAATGAACTTTTACCTGTTTTCTTTATTTCAAACCCTGGCCTCACTTAATGACAAAATTTTATAATTATCACAGTTGACCCGTAATTATCGCATTTTAATATCAATTTTTATGTTTAAATAATTTTATTAAGTTAGTTATATAATTTAAACTACAAAATTTAAAATTTATATTTTTTAAACATAAACAGATAACTATAACCAAATATGTTATATATAATATTTGTGATAAATTTTACAATATAAACAAATGATTTACATAAAAAAAATACTTTAAAAATTTATGTTTTAAATAATGTGATTATTTAATGTAACATGAATGTTATAAAGAATATTGGATTATATTTACAAAATACTGTTTAATATTATTTAGATAATATAATGGTCACAATAGATCACATATATTATGTAACATGTAATCATAAAATTATTAATAAATTCAGAGTTTTATAATTAAATATATTTGTATAAAGTTACACAGTATGACGATAAAATTAATAAAACAATAAGAATTAATATAAACTTTCAAAAAGTTGAAGCAATATTAGAGTGGTTAAGCAATGTTAACCAAATCCTGGTCCACCAACATTGCCTGCTCCCCAATGCCATGGAACCCAAAAACTATTCACATATAATTTACTTTATGTTTTGTTTCATATCACGATAAAAATAATATTTAATAACACTTACAATGGATAGTGTCCCCAATGGTAAGGATAACCCTTTACTATTTTTATTGATCCAGCGTTAGTGTCAATAATCAACGCCAATATAACAAATATAAGTAGTAATAAATACTATAAAAAAATTTAATCAGAAATAACAACAATTATATACATTTTAATAAACATCGAGGAATTCAATAACATTTACCTTAATTTGTAAAAAATTTTGCATTTTGTATTTTCACAATATTTGCGTTGAATGTATTCAAATGCATACGAAGAAAAGATTTCGCTGTTTTTATGTTTTGTCTTTATATAGTCTTTAGAATATATTTCAAACTAATTTTATAAAGTAATTATATTTGTGTGTATTTTTGCCACATGTTGTCAACATTGTTATTTATAAGTTTTCCCTTTAAAGTGGTCAAATTTTTAACGCTTTATGAGTTTGAAAGTGACATTTCTTATAATACAACAGTTTGGCTGAAATTGAAATAATATTACATTTTATCACTTCTATTAATAGCTAATTTTAGATAAATAGTACAGACAAAGCCTTAATGTTAACTCAAACATTTAAATGTATACATAACTAATATTATATACTTTTTAAGTAAAATATAATTTGAGTGTTTTTTAATTTAGTGTAAGAAATGTCATAATTTTATTTAAAATTATTAGATAGTTGTTGAATGTATTAGTATATTATTATATAATTTACTTTTTTGTATACTTTCTTATATATTATATAAAATTTCATTATATATTAATAAATTGTTTCCGTATTATTAAAATTTGACCAAAGTATATATAAAATATCCAAAGTATACTGTATATACTTTATATATTAAATTATAAATAAAATTTTGTTGTTGTGTAAATGTAAATAATATTTTTATTTTTAAAGTAATATTTTTAAAATAATAAAATTTATTAATCACAGCAACTGTTAAAAAGTTTATTAGAAAAGATGTGGTTTGTTTAAGATGATATCATTATGGTAATACATTTAATATAAAACACGTAATTTAATTACTAATTGTATAACATTT
>CAJPIZ010003031.1:0-12463 GCA_905368565.1 Medioppia subpectinata
TTACAAGTCGGCAGCGATTATTATCTGCCAGACCCCCAGCCATAACCATCACATCCGCCACCACTGCAAACCTCATCCAAACAGTGATCACAATCATCATAATAGTTATTGTGTGCGCCAAAGCCGTGTACGCCATATCCATATTCTCCATCATCAGAGCCTTAGCCAAAGCGCTCACTCCTATCGTCGCCGCGAAGAGAGCCGAAGAAGCAGCAAATCGTGTTGTGTTAACCCCGCTGTCCAACGCCGGACTCCTCTCGCCCAACACAACCGCACTTTCGCTACTCTAAGCGACAAACAGTGATACAAACTTTTTGTGCAAAACATTTGTGCAAAACATTAACTCTGTGTTCGCCACCAACACATCCATCTCATCTCGAGGACCACTCGGACACCACATCAGCACTCGAGGACCACTCGTACAGCACATCTCATCCAGAGGACCACTCGGACACCACAAGCCATCCCAACCCTCATCCGCGCCACTCCAGCAATGAGACGCAAGAACCGCAACCGCTCCACAGCTCCGGACCCCACGACGGCACCGGACCAGTCATCGGCACCGATGGCCACCCAAACGGACGACAACTCCGACACCGAGACGATCAGCTCTTCACCGCCGAAGACATCGTACAGTAAGCCTCAGCCGTATCTAGAGTTTCACATAATTGTAAAATCTTATCCCAATATACGGTTTTCTATAAACCAATTTCATTGTAAGCCAAACATTACTAATAGTGATGGCAAACCTACGGGTCCTAAAGGCCAAGCTATGGCTAAACGCAAACCCGCGACTCCTTGTCGTATCTGCGAAAACCTCGGCTTTGATAACCGGTTCCACTGGTCTAATGATTGCCGTAACAAAAGTAAACTCACTCCAAACCCTATGCGCAACAATGCTCATAGCTATGACAAGCCTCCCATTCCTAATGATAAGCCTATGGCCAAACCCATACCGCCGGCGCCTTGCCGTATATGTCAGGGTCTTGGCCTCAAAGACCGTTATCACTGGTCTAAGAGTTGCCACAATAGACAGGAGCACAACACTAAACCCAAACCCAATGGTAGCACAAGTGTTAAGACTGTTAACACAATGCACTCCCAGTCCTCCCATTCCTCCCAATCAATGCCTGATAACGACATCTCAGCCATTGATTTAAACTAATGCCGAGATCTAAATACCACCCATTGATTACATTATTAATTATAGTTAATAACACCATAACTCGTGCCGTCTTCGACACCGGAGCAAACATTTCGATAATAAGTTATCAATTATTTTTAAAATTAAAATTAAATAATAATCCAAACCATAGACTAAAAGTACTCACAATTAGTAATCAATGCGAATGTTTAGGTCTCGCCTCAGTCTCCCTCCAAATTGGCAACATTTCTCAAAAATGTGATTTATTTGTCTTAAATAAGTCTAACCATAATTTTCTCATCGGATTAGACATAATCCGTAAATTCAATCTCCCAATGAATAAACATTTTCAAGTTTTTCAACTATTTGTTGAAAATAATGCCTACAAATGTGAGGAAATTCTCACTAATCATTTCAATGATAATACTTTAACACAATATAGTTTTTGGGAAACCAATGAATTACATTCCCAACTAAATACACATGTGTTAGCCATACAAACACCACTCATTATAAGTAATAGACTAAATATTACACAACAAAATGCTTTAAATGTTATTTTAAACCATTTTGACCTTATTGTCTCAAAAGACAAGTACTATATCGGGTGCACAAATTCCGAGTACTGTACTATTTATCTAACAGACAATATACCAATCAATCTCAGGGCTTATCTGTGCTCACCGTTAGACCACCACAGCATTGATCTTAACTAAGCTAAAGACCAAAACAATTACCACTGATTATAATGTTAGCACCAGCTAATGGTATTTCAATTAATGCTCTCTTAAATACCTGATCAACATTTAAGTGAGTATTTAGAAACCATTTCATAACTTTGAAACTCTTAATAATCAGTAAATTAAACCCTAGTTTAAAAAACAAATTTAATGTAATTGCTTATGTCTCGCTTCAGTTCCTCTCAACATAAACTCAAAAATGCAGTTTATATGCCATTCATAACTCAAAAACTACGGTTTACTCATAGGATTAGCTTTAATCCCATAAATACTAATTCAAACTCAAATTGAATAAAACATTTCCCATTTATCAACTCCTCGTTGAAAATAATGCCAATGAAAGTGATAAAAATCTCACAAATAATCTACAAGTAGATACCCATTAACCTTATAGCCTACCGGTGCTCACCGGCGGATCAAACAATTGATCTATAACAAAAACACACCAATGATAGTGCCTACCGGTGCTCACCGGGCTATCATAACAAAAAACCCCATACACCTATTAATAGCAAGTTAATAGCAATTAATGATTAGCCTAAGCAAAATCCTATTAAAAAAACTTTGCCTTAAAGTTTATACCCAAAGCCCATAACAAATACACACAAATCAATGATAATTTGATTGCAATAAAAAACTTTCCTAAGCCTACGAAAGTAAAAAACATTCAACAATTCTTAGGGAAAGTAAACTTCTATTACAAGTTTATACCCAATGCCTGCAAACAATTAGCGCCTCTGTATCTACTCCTCAAAAAAGATACAAAATTCAAATGGAGTGATGAATGCGATAATGCCTTCACTTCTGTTAAGACATACCTCATGTCTAAACCCGTGCTCTGCATAAATAATCCCTCCAAAGAGTGCCTACTCTATACCGATGCCTCCCGAATCGGTACCGGGGCTGTCCTGAAACAGGTCCAGTCCGACGGCAAAGCACATCCCATAGCCTATTATAGCAAAAAACTTCTCACTTATCAAATGAATTATTCTGTGAGTGAACTCGAATGCCTCGCCATAATCCAAGCCATAGATTACTGGCACCACTATCTCTACGGCAGAAAGTTTGTCGTCTATTCCGACCACAATAGCCTAAAGTGGTTAAAAACTATTAAAAAACCAAACTCCCGACTATTCAATTGGTCCCTAAGACTAAGTCAATACGATTTTGACATTAAATATATTCCCGGCACAAAAAATTGCGAGTCGGATGCCTTATCCCGTAATCCTGTGCTAAATGCCAGCCCAATCCATGAATATATCAAGTATTCAAACCTAATATCAATTAATGAAATTATTGAGAATCAAAAGCCTTTTCTCAATAAAATCCCACAAAACCTCATATTAAACAATGACTTAATTGTTAAACAAAAACAAGACACTAAACGGATCTATATTCCGGACCCACTCATCCCTAAACTCTTAAATGAATGCCACAAAAGTTATGGACATTTAAGTACAAAACAAATG
This sequence comes from Medioppia subpectinata, assembly GCA_905368565.1. Lineage (NCBI taxonomy): Eukaryota > Metazoa > Arthropoda > Arachnida > Sarcoptiformes > Oppiidae > Medioppia > Medioppia subpectinata. The sequence goes on from CAJPIZ010003031.1 coordinate 3,354, forward strand.
CTATCTCTCATAGCAAACGCCTATTATTTCCCTAATATGTCTCAAATTATTAGCAATTATGTTAAACAATGCAAAGTTTGTCAAACAAATAAACTCAATAGACATAAAAAATATGGCTCATTGTCTCAATTAGGTCCGGCTAAAGAGCCGTTTGAGATAATATCCATTGATACTGTTGGCGGCCTAAGTGGCTATAACTCTGCCAAACAGTATATACATGTGGCCATTGACCACTTTACTCGCTATGTCTGGACACTTGCCTCCCGAACCCAATCCGCTAAAGACTTCATAAATTTAATAAATATTGTGAAACAAACACAAACACCTAAACTAATACTTGCCGATCGCTACACAGGTATCAAATCAAATGAATTTACCCATTATTTAAGTAAAAATGACATAAATATCATGTTTATAACTGTAAACTGTAGCCAAAGTAATGGCCTCGTAGAGCGAGTCATTCAAACATTAGTCACTCGATTAAGATGTGAACTAAACGACGGCAACCAACACAAGTGTTGGCCAAAATTGTTACAAAACATAACCAAACACTACAATAATTCTGTACATTCTATCACTCAATACACTCCTAACTACCTATTGTTTGGTGTAAAACCATTTGAACTTTTCAATTATGGATCTAATATTACCATTGATTTTGCACGCAATCATGCATTTGATAACAGCTGTAAAAATCATGCCTTAAATAAAAAATATTATGATTCAAACCACAATCCAATCACTATATCTGAAGGCGATTTAGTTTATGTTGAGAATAAAAACAAGATTTCTCGCAAAAAATTAGAGCCTCCAATGATTGGACCGTTCAAATGTGTAAAGAAATTATCTGACATTTCTTATATCATAGAGTGTGACAAAAAGGGCAAAACAAGTGACACTTTTCACGTTTCAAAGCTAAGGCTGTGCCCCAAACCAAGCCATAAAATGGGGGGGATATAAAGGTATAACTCCCATACCATCGCCTCCCATACCATTTCCTCCCATACCATAACACCCCAACCCAATGGCAAAACCTAATTGCCTCCCATACCATCGCCTCCCATACCATCGCAACCCCAACCCAATGGCAAAATGATACCAAGAATTGTGTCCCTAATTGCCAACACATTGTCTCTATTTTTGTCACCACTTTTCACATTAATTTACATTTCAAGACATCTGTGAAAAGCATTTCATTTGAATCTCGAGTATTGATTCAATTATCGTAACCTTAATACCAAACACTATGTCCAACACAAACACTACCGACAGATACCATAAAGATATTGTGCACACAATACACACCACACCATACATACAGATACCGCATATGTGCCCAACATTGGGGTCAAACTGACCCCAACTTTATGATCCATTTTTGACTATTTAAGTCTCAAACACTTTAAACTTTTTATGCTTTTCATGCCTTATGTTATTGCCATTCATATCATACCCTTTACACACGTCTTGTGTGCCTTCCATTCAATTCAATTGTTTAATGCATTTTAATATCAATTGTTTTTTCCAATCATTTAATCAATGAATTTGTATTATTATATTATTTTGTGATCATCTCAATAAAATCAAGTTATTTGCAAATACCAACCACTCGACTGCGCTTTCATTCACTAATTTAGTGCCAAACAATTCAAAACCACTTACACTTGTATTTCATAATAATTTAAAAAAATAACTACAAAGTAACTAGGTTGTATTGCACCAATAGGTGCATTTGTTTAGACATTGAGTAAGCTAGGTCGACTCATTAGAATTTACCAAAAATGGCATTTAAGACACACACAAGTGCTAAAATAAAATCATTTCAATCCAACAATCAAATGGATATCATTCGATTAAACTGTCGTTCTCTTCTTGAGCTGATCCGTTGGTTTCAGTTCCACTCAAACGACATTTACACGAATCCACCGTAAGTGAATTTGTAACCATTTTATATATACACTATATGTACCATAATTAAGCTTATTATATATTTGTACATGGTGATAAATTTATCTTGTGTAATGTTAAATCTATGGGCTATGCTAATTATTTGCTGAATACTTGCAGTTTATTAGCTAGCTATATTTTTGGTAGTTTTGAATTAGTCACATTAATTTCTATTAAAACTACCATGCAACTGTATGATAAGAAATACGGTATTTCTACTGTCAATCAATCCCTTAAACTTATTAATTAATTTTTTTTCAGACAATTTGTGCATTTAATTGAGATTTTGGTGTTGATTGGGGGCGAAGTGGTGGTCGGCGGCGGCAATATTAATGCCGAATACGCGGCCAGTTGTTTGGCTCACATCACCGAAAGAACAGCCGCCGACTCCCTTCTCTATACTGATGCCAATCGACTGCGAAACACGTTAGTCATCGTGTATTAAATATTTACGATAATATTGTGCTCATGTACTTTGATTTTCCTATTATACCTAGATTTCCAGAGTGTGACCAACTGCGGCTGGCCATTGCCCATCTACAGGGCAATTACCCCGCATTGGTCGGCCCCCCGCCCCCACTCATAGCGGGCGTCAACCTGCTTTCCTTGACCTCGGTCAAAGCGGGCCCGGGGAGGGGTCACAATAACTATTAGGTTACAAATAAAATATTGGAATTGAAATATAATGATTATATTTTACATTTATTGAACCAATTTTAACCAAAACAACACTACATGGTTACAATTTACTACACACTGTATGTGTTAGCACACATTCAATGCCCGATGGGTGAAGGCCGGCGTGTGTCCACTCATATGAGCACCAAATCGACTAAATTGGCCTTCGGTTGAGTCATGTGTTCGGGAAAGTACTCGACAATAGTGTCGAACACTTTGGTTCGGTTCTTGTAGTTGAGGTCTGGTTCCACCGCAACGGTCGCCGAACCCATCTCTGGACACATTCTCGGCTGTGGAGACCATTCATTGGTCCGGAATATAAGTGTCGCCAACGACTGGAACTATTCGTTTTGGTGACAAAACATATCATTAATTTTGCTGGAAATCACTTTCAAATAATATAAGACTTGAGTTATACCAAACGGCTCTCTTCGGGATCCGAATGATTGAACGTTTGGGACAATTGGTTCTGAAGGTATTGAATGGCTTTCGAGCCGTTCCTATCGATCATCTCACGGAAGGCCTGCTCTCTAACCAAACGTTTACACAAACGCAACAGTTCTTTACCCGACAGACGCTTCAGCTGTGGATCAGATAAAGTCAGACAATGTATGAGTGAATTAGAAATAGAATCAAAAACAATCGCATACTTCAAGAGTCCAGAAGTCGTCGAGTCGTAGCTTCGGGTTCTGATTACGGCCGGGATTACCGCCGAAGAGATAATGACATTTGTTTATGTGATCGTAAACTAATTGGTGCGCAAATCGAGGGCACGGCTGCGCAGCACCAGACAGGCCATCGTTGGCCGTATCTGTGGTGCCGGCGATGGCCGTAGAAGTATTGCCTGTCGTCAGATCGCAATCACCACTCGTTGTGTTAGTAATATTATTAGCGATGATTTTGTTGACATGGATTGAGTTGTGGTTGCGGTAAATGCATGACCACCTGCTGTCCAGTATATCGTAGACCCAAAACGAGTTCTTCACCGACTCTTCATTCGCCGACTTATCCCTATCGCTGTCCTTATCTTTGTCTCGATCTCTGTCTTTATCCCGATTTAGACCCTATTGTCATAAAAACAAACACAAAATCAATTGTACTTAACAAAAATTAAGACATTCTCAACCACTGGATGCACAACACATACCGATAGGACATGTATTTCGTGTGACTCGGGATCAATGGTCGCCCTCTGCGTGAAGCCCGCGGCCGGCACTTCAGACTTGTGGCCGTCATTGATGACCGATATCTCATCGGTGTCCACGTTATACGTGAAGAAGTCGCTCAGGTATTCCTTCTGCCGCTGACCAGCGAATACATATAACAGACGCAACTTCTGGTGAAAAAGCATTGAATGGCCAATTCGTGACTTTATCTCCCGGTGACCGCCAGTGAGCACTCCCGCCGCCGCCGAACAGTCGTCCCTTAGTTTACGCCACTGACCCGTGTTTGCGTCGTATTGATAGAGACCGCTGAAGAGGGGCTGTTCGGGACAGTTAGCGGCCATACGTTCGTCCGATGAGCTGTTGGTTTAAGTGAAATGTTTTAATATTAACTGTTATATCAATCACTAATTCTGGGCACAAACCACGAGAGCACTCGACCGCCGAATACATAAATCGAATTCTTCTCCAAATCCATACACATCTGGTGGTCAAAGACCAGCGCCGGTCCGCCCATCGATGCCGTGTCCGCGCAGACAAGTGTCCACCGATTTGTTTGAATATCGTATATATAAAAATCGCTCTGTTTTTGGCCAATAAATCAATTATTTCTCAAAATAAAGTAATTATTTGTCAGACGATTAAAAACCTTAAGATTATCGATGGATCTGATGCTGGAATCAAGATAACGGCCTAATGTGTAAATCTTCTTCCGGATTGGATCCAAACACATCTTATGACAGGAACGAGCGGACGGTCCGCCCTCTATGAACGTGTCCTTTGAGATACGGGTCCACTCGTGACCCGCGATATCATACGACCAGAGATCAGCCAAGTCTTGAGTGCCATCCCATCCGCCGAACAGATATATGAGTTGCGAAAGTGAATCGATGCACATCTGATGGCCGCCTCTCATCCCCGGCCGCACACTCTTCGCGCCCGGTATTAGTCGGCGCCAAACGGGCCGATAGTCCTGTCGCCTGATGTATGCGTCGAACAGACGCTTCTCACAGACCTCTTCGAGCAGTTCTTCAACCGAATCGTAATCGCCATCAATGACCAGATGCACTACCTCAGCACAGTCGTTGACTAGGAGGTTAACTTACGCGCAAGCGAAGACCTCACTGAGTTTCCGAAGGCTTGTCAAGAAAACGGCGTTTAGCTTCAGACAAAGTCGAATGGCCTCTCGTTGTCGGTACTCATCGAACCAATGAAGACAATCCTTGACTAGTGAGGGGTCGTCTCTCCCCTTGAGCTCAACAAACCATAGGCTGAAGTTATAGGGCTTGTGGTGGGCGCGGGACCAGGTCTGCAGCGGTTGTATCCGTACGTAACGACACGGGAACTCATTGGACACAATCCGGTGCTTCAACGTAAACGTCTCGGGAGTGCCGTCATTGGCCAGAATGTCGTCCAACAACTCAATCATCGACTCTTCGGTCATTCCGCCGAACACTTTGATCCGTTTAACGTTACATAAGTGCGGCTTTCGGTGTTTGCCGAACAGGATTTCGGTCACAATCGCCGTTCGGCTCAGCTTTAATGTCATGTACTGTTGACCAAAGATTAAATTCCGCCGAACACTTTGATCCGTTTAACGTTACATAAGTGCGGCTTTCGGTGTTTGCCGAACAGGATTTCGGTCACAATCGCCGTTCGGCTCAGCTTTAATGTCATGTACTGTTGACCAAAGATTAACGGTTTAACAATTGATTCACTCATGAGTTGGTGAATACAACAGACCTGTGGAGGAGATGTGCTCTCCGAAGACCAGCGAGAGTTGGAGTCGTTTGGGTTGTCCTCTAATATACGGCTATAAATGTGTGAACACAACAAGTGATTGATTAGTAATTTAATTGATATAATCATTGAATCCATTAATACTTTGGCGGATAGTTTGGTGAATAACTGGACACTTGATGTATGGTATAAGACAAACACTTGTCCATCTGTTGGTCACCGACTCTGCAATCGTTACCCCTTTCGGTGACAATATTCACGTGACCGGCCATTGGTCTTCGCGCGACTGATCCGTCAAAACACTGGTCACATTCACTAGTGATGGTCACAAACGGCTACAAACTATACACACGAAGAGACAAAACACGTGTTTGTCCGCCACCGACACCAATACTCGGCCGATACACACACGCCTTGATTGGGTCACGTGATAGATATCGGGTTACCAATCGGGTGGACACATGTGCGGCCAAAAACGGGTCAATCGTTTGTATTGTGTTTTACGACAAAATTGTATTTATTTTTTGTTTGAATTTTGAAGTTTTGTTTTTAATAATAAACACAGCATTCACTGCATCGCAAAATGTGGTTAAACTTCTCGGGAATAACCAACGACTGCATCGGCGGCCGAAGTAGTGGTCATCGCCAGTGGTTATCACGAGTATAGGAGTCAACACACGTGTTGCACATCCATAGGACACATACAGTGGACAAACATATCATTGGTTAGCGAGTGGTGGCATTTAAATAGATAATAAGATATACTGACCATTGTTTTGGATCAATTAAGCGGTGATTTCTTCGCTATTGATGTCAACACTTTGAATGAGAAACGAGAAAAGGAAGCGAATGGCTCTCAAACCGGATGTTCAATGCTTTCGCACACTTTTGATGAACGTATTAATAATCCACGTTTTGGTACCTTTTGTTTATAGCATTACAATTAGTTTCAATGTATAGAATAGGTCCAAAACTATTGCACGTTATTTGTTTAATTGGAAACGTTTTTCATATTAATACTTGTACACTAATACAGTCTATTCTCGTTATAATAAACGCTGTTGTTTGCATCAATTAAACATGTTTATTAATGAGATATATTTAGGAAAATTAATTAATTTATAGTTTTATTTTAATAATATTAATACTTGTACACTAATACAGTCTATTCTCGTTATAATAAACGCTGTTGTTTGCATCAATTAAACATGTTTATTAATGAGATATATTTAGGAAAATTAATTAATTTATAGTTTTATTTTAATGAACGCATGGTTTTTATATTTAATAGTTAATTAAATGTTATAAATTAAATACTTTGTAAATATATGTGCCCTGAATGTGGTGTTCAATTGATAGCACAATTTATAATTCATTAATAACGTGTCTATCAATTGATGGGCAAATTAAATGTAATTAAATATTGCATTAGTTTATATATGAATAATCAATTAGGGGTTCACTTATTTATCAATACTATTATTTGTGTAATTTATGAATGATTTGTGTTTTAAAGCATGCATTAAAGTCCATGTGTTTTCAAATTGTTGACAACAATTATTGTCATTTAAATTATCATTTATTTTGATATTAAGTCCGAGACATCAGTCCAGACAAAGACTACCGCAAGACATGGTTGTCATCAAAGATAAGAGTGTTATCAATAAAATCAGGTAAAGAGAGAGAGAGAGAGAGAGAGAGAGAGAGCTCTAGTATTTGGTTTGAATAATTGAATGTCTTGTTTAAAAACAATGTCTTCAGGAAAGCGAAGACCAGAAGAGGTAAACGAGTGTTGGAGTCGAGGGAACCGCTGATCGTCGAGAACACAAAGAAAGCCATTTTCACGCGCGGATCAAATGCCAGTCAAAGATGTGTTCAACTATTGAAAGACTTTGTATGAGAGCTAAACCTTTGCCATTCATTCACTCAATACTAACCAATATTTGATGTTTGAATTTCAGTGTTTATTAAAAAAGCCAAACAGTGTTTACTTCAATCGGTAAGTGATGGCCGGCGGCGGCGGTCACACCAGTCCATACACTTTGCTTCTAAACTGATTGTCTGTGTCTTTGACAGGAAGGAAGAGTGGCATCCATTCGACGACTGGTCGCCCGTGGAGTACATGTGCGGCAAAAACGACGCCTCACTCTTCGCGTACGCCTCGCATACGAAGAAGCGGCCAAACAATGTGGTGATCGGCCGCACGTTTGACGACCATCTGCTCGATATGGTTGAGCTCGGGTTCGACGACTACCGGGCGCTCAATGAGTTCAAAGTGCCGAAGACAGCCATTGGCACCAAACCTATCGTACTGTTCAGCGGACAGCCCTTCGACACCGAACACGACTACCAGCGCCTCAAGAGTCTACTGTTGGACATGTTTGCCGGCCCTCAAGTCGATAGCATACGACTGTCCGGTTTGGAGCACGCGATCCAATTCGTGGCCACCGATGGCCGCGTACTTATGCGCAGCTATAAAGTGGCGCTCAAGAGGTCGGGCACTCGTCTGCCGCGCGTAGAACTCGAAGAGATGGGTCCCCGCGTGGAGTTTACACTTCGGCGCCGACACTTGGCCTCACAGGACCTCTGGAAGCGTGCGCTCCGACAGCCGGACGCCACCCGCAAGAAGTCCTCGTCGGCCACGAAGAATGTGAAACGGGATGCGTTGGGCTCGACGTTAGGCCGCATTCATATGCGCCGTCAAGACTATCGGCGCCTATCGTTGCGAAAGTCGCGCGCATTTCGTAAGTCATCCAAAGAGGGGATCAGTTCTGGCGCTAAGAAGACAAGTGTTGTGCCCGTCGTTGACACTAATGATAGACCGGTTGTCGACACCAATCGATCACATGATATGCCACCCAAAAAGAGGGTCCGCTTTGAATCTTAATTAGGTTTTGTTTAATTAAATAAATTTGTGGTTTATTTGATATTTAATTAAAAATCAATAAAATTTAACGTAAATAAAGTATTAATTTTATTAAATTAAACATATGGTCACTCTCTTTGTCTGGTCTATTAATGTAATTGCAAAGTTAGTAGAGTTGAGTTAACTATACTTAACACATACCGTATAAGATGCATGTTCTTTATCATGTAATGTAAATACAATATATTGGCATATAGTGTATACCTAATTATTAGATTTTAATAGTTGAATGATTTGCAATTTCATTTAAAAAATGAGATGATAAATAAATATAGTGTTAACAACGACTCATCATTTACTAATAACTGCAGGAATTTTCCATTTGCTACCAGTATTAACAGTTTGTATTATTTGGTACATAACTTGGACCAATATTTTTACTAAGAAAATAATTATTAATGCGTTTTTAATAGGATTATAACTTGTTAACATGTTAAATAATGTTGAAAAAATTTATGAAAGATAATAATACCGTACATTGAACATATTCATAATAATTTAAAAAATAACTACAAAGTAACTAGGTTGGATTGCACCAATAGGTGCATTTGTTTAGACATTGAGTAAGCTAGGTCGACTCATTAGAATTTACCAAAAATGGCATTTAAGACACACACAAGTGCTAAAATAAAATCATTTCAATCCAACAATCAAAT
>CAJPIZ010003032.1:0-12461 GCA_905368565.1 Medioppia subpectinata
TAAACATGAAATTAATTACAATTTTTATCAAAGAAATTATATACCAATTGTAGTGACAGTTGTTTTAATTAATTAAAAGTGTAATTGAAATAAGTTATCGCATTATTCACACATAGATAGCATGAGTAGTCTGTAAAACACAACTCACTTTTATTCTTGAATTCTGTTCAATAATTCAATGCTATTATAATATGTATTGAATAAAAGCTAAATAATTTGTTTTAAATTGAATACTTTATTATGCACTCAATTACAGTATACTCCGACCTTTACCTTCCAACAAACTCTAATAAATAATAAATAATTATTAATTACCAAATATCTTATAATCTTATTTGTAGGTATTTTTATTTATAACTTATAAATTAAGAATTTTGAGTCCAAGTTTTGAAGTTTAAGTAATCCTTATTTTGATGGCAGAAATGTCGCAAAATGTTTGCAATGTTTAAGGATTACGGCATAGTTTTGAAGCATATTCTAAAGCGACGCATAATTTGTTGAATTTCTTGAACCCCGACCGACGATATTGTGATGATTGTTGACAATGTCTTTTACTATTGACAGACTTTGTGTTTGCTTTAGTCATTTACACCAAAATGTCTAAAAACTTTAAACAAAACAATTTATTTTTGTCAAAAATCTGCAATAAATTAAAAACTATTGTTTTTAATGGTTTTTACGCAATCATTGTCTCAAGAAATTAATTGATTTTCATTTGGAATATACGTTCAATAATTATATAATGAATATAGAAATTCAATATTTACGGCAACATATTTTTAGATTTTTATTGATTAACAGTTATATCAAATAATTAGACATTTATTATGTTTTAGTTATATTATTAGAATTACAAGAATTGCTACAAAAAAATAAAACAAAAATTATCAGTAAAATACCGTAAAATTATCAAACTTTAATTAAATTCCTAATTAGAAAATAAGTTATTTATGTAACAAATAATATGCAATTAATGGTGAGTTAAATGCTGTTTAAGTCATTTAAAGTGTAATTATGAGTAAAATATTAGTGAAATAAAAATAAGATCTGTTTATAAATTTTTAATTTTATAAGATATAATCGATAATTAATTTTGTAATTAATGGCACTGTTTATTAGTTTTATCTAATGATAACATATTATGTTCAGTGCAATTGTCTTCACTTCTTGTCAATGGGAATACGTCTCTGTCCGCCATCGATAGCCACCGGAACGGGCGCTTCAACTGTAAGAACACCATCTTTGGAGAGCGACGATCGGATCAGCTCTGGATTTGTTCCTTTGGGCAAAAGAAACTCTCGATTGTATTCTCTGTAAACACTTCTGTTATCGCTCTTCTCCTCGTGTTTTGCGTGAACCTAATTATACAGTGAATACACAAATATGTTATTCATATATTTAAATGAGAATACAGTATATAATATAGTAATAAACTAAACATAATGAATATTTCCAATCATTGAAGCAATTGCCTAACAGTAGTTTAGTAACGTTAAAGTATACGACTCCCACATTCTCTATACATAGCATTCATAATGTTTTTTTAAAAATCCAAAGCATGGGTTCATTGGAGGCAAACATTCCCTAATTTGGAAATTATCTGTTATTCTATGAGTTTAGACATAGAGTACTAGTATTGTCACTGAAAGTGTGGGCACAACAACTCACTCTCAAGTATATCGTGTTTTAGAAAATAACATTTTTATTTGATATAATTTATTATAGATCTCAAAGATCTAAAACATACGCTGAGTTTGGATCCAAAAAGCCTACAAATAGTTTAAAATTGAGCAATTAATTTGAAATGTTTTTCATTTTAACATATCATCACTTGATTTAGAGTTAAATATGTGAAAATGAATACCAAACTTATTATGTGAAGTATTTAATGAATATAATGAGTGCCATATGTTTTCTATCATAATTCGCATCACTTTTCAAATAAAAATTTCAAATGACATGAAATGCAATAAATATCTTAATATGAGTTTATGTTTTACTCATTCATTCGCTAATCTTGTCATTGGATTTATAGTATTAAGAATTAATCACTTTTTTTGACACTCACTTGAGTTCCTGACAATCAATTCTTTAAAATAATTCTTATGTTTAGTATAAATACAAACAATTCATTCAAAAAACAAGTTTTCTTTGAAATGCAATAAAACTTATTTAAACTTCGGATAATTCGCCTAAAAATAAATTTAATTTCTGAATAAAACAAAATAAAAGAAAATTAATTCAATGTTTTTTCTACCATTTTATTAGTAATTTCCAAATTTGGTTATGAATTATAGATTATAAATGATGTCAACGAAGGAAATAGCTTTAGATTTAATTTGTTTTTTCATTAAAACATTTTCATAATGAATATATTTTAACAAATAAGGCATGAATTAAGTCTTTAAAAAAATGTTCACGTTTTTCATATATGATAACAATCAACAATAGAATTTCGATACTAATAATAATATATTAAATCATAAATTATTTTCTATTAATTGGCAAATATTTATATGAAGATATGTTTGACAGATGTTATGAAATAATATGAAATATAATAGTGAAAAATGTTGTTTTCGGAAAAATTGTTCAATCGATAGAAAAATAGTATGTTATGAGGAATTATGAGCACAAATGTTGTAAATGGGAAAAAACTTTTATTGTTTGTTATATTAAACAATTCAAGTCTTGTTTATAATACAAGTGTATAAATAAATAATATTCTGCACTTTTAAGCAGATATTAAGTTTGAAATTTAGCAGTAATTATGGGAAATAGATATAAATAAACAATTTTATAAAATATACTGTACGTGTTGTGTAATATTTATTAGCTTTTATTGCTATTAAAACTGTTTATCATTTAAATATTATACTTAAAACTTCATAAATTTAGAGCTCATTTAACTCTGGGATTATAAATATGAAAATATTATCACAAAATTATGACAGAATATACACTCAAATCATGTAAATATCATAATTACTTGAATAACACAAATTGTAAGCAAATTTCATGTAAAGTATAGTAAATGCTTATAATATGTAAAATAAAACTGAATTTAATTAATTGAAATCTATATAAGCAATAATTGTGTGCAAAATCAGGCAAAACGCCAATCAGACAACACATGCATACCGTATGTGTTAACTATAAATAAGACTTCTGTCACTCTATTATGCGATTCTCAACACATTCTTCACATTCTTCGCCAACAAATCAATTCATATACTCTTTTCAATTGTGTCTCAATTTTTTAACATAACTTTCTTTCAAATATGAATTCATTGCAAACGACTCGAAGATATAAGAAATGATTCAAACAATACTTATAATTGCATTCAAGGACTGGACGGTTGACTCCACCCTTCAGTCAACTCATTATTTCAGACAAATAATAATAAATAACTTCTTTGAACGCAATGTCAGAGCGAAAAGCCATTCAATCAATTGATTGGAAAAATGGTTGTTATAATGAAAGCATTCAAACCTGAAGTCGATTGTCGACAGTCTTGACGACGATCTCTTCGGGCGCGTATTGGGTGACATCGAACCGCAGTTTCAACACTTTCCCGTCGCCCGAGTCCTGAATGAGCGGTGAATTGAGTCCATCCAACCAAGACGTCAGTTCACCGCCCGTTCCCTTCGCTCCCGAGTCTCTCACATCCGACGAAGAAGTGGTCGAATGAGAGGATCTCTTTTCGGTGACACTCGACGAGACGTTGGGTCCGAAGATTGAGGACTCTTTGTCGATGAGTTGTCCGCGGAATCGGTTCATCTCGTCCTCCATTTTCCTCATTTCGCTTTCAAACCTCTCGCGAATTGAACTGAATTCCTGGTCAATGAGGTTATGGTCGGAACGACTGACCGTTACTTTCCTCTCGGGTGCCATCGCTTACAGGTTATAGGGATTCAAACTTTTCACAACTTAATCAATGGATTCACTCTTTCACACAATCTCTTCACTTATATCTCACAAAATGATTGCAAAATATAATTCAAATTCTGTTAACAAAATATTCAAATCAATTGAATATAACTTTGATTTTGTGGACGAAATGGTTGTTAAGTTTGGGACAAACTGTTTATGACATCAATTCATACAAAACACACACTTTTTATATGAAAAACTTTTTTCATGTATTCATTCATTCATTCATTCATTGAATTGTGTATTAAATCGCGAAATCAGTTCTGATTTGCTCTTCACTCGAGTCTCACTTTTTCTGAAGGCTTTTATTCCAAAACAGCAAACATTGCATTCAATGTGTGCTCTCTTCTCAACAGCCAATGCCAGCGCTTATGACTCAACCATCCAATCGACAACTCATCGCAAACTCCTTATCCCGACTTCACTCATCTTTACCATCACTTTAATTATGGTTAAAACCAACACTTTTTCACATTTTTCTCGTTTATACGTATGTTATATAACAATATGTGAAATATTCTCACCAAATGTTTCTGTTTTTATTGACTACAAATCGATAATTTTGAATAATTTAACACATATTTCACTAAAATGTGTGTTTAAAGAAAGTATTTCGAGATAATGTTTAAATTTGAAAAATATACAAAATATTGACTGCAATGTTAACGATAGTCGTAAGTCTATCGCATACTTAATTGTGCACAAAAAACTGCTATTGAATTAAGTGTTGGCGCATAAAGTGTACAACAATTTTTCAAAACTTGTTTTTTCAATGCGATTATAAAAAATATTGCAATAAATTAATGCAGAAATCGTTGTTTTTATTTTTTCCTTCAATTACACGCAAAAATGTCTAAATTTGTGTTTTGAATACATAATGATTGAAATACATTGCTATCCATGCCATGAAATAATCAGAATATTCTCGATATTTTTTAAACATTTTTGGCGAATCACTCATTCATTAATTCTTTGAGTTACTATTGAAAGCTTTTTTATAAAACAGTTATGTATTTTGAAATTACAATTGAAATATAAAAACTTTTCAAATCAATGCACTTATTTGGTGTTATTTATTATATCGAGTCAATTAACTCAATGTAATGCAAAACCAATTTTCAAATGAAATATTTTAGTTATTTGTCACAACTTTTTGCAAATTAAAAGAAGGAATATTAATATTAGGGTCAAATAAAGTGTTTCAATAATATATTGAATATTTTTTTAGAGAACATGATTTTTGTTTTTATTTAGTGAATACCTGTGTATTTCACACTTAATTTGTGCGGCTGTTTAGGGAGTGTTGTAAACAAATTTTAAAAATATGAAATTATAAGAAAATGTAAATTAACTAAAAAGATCGTTACAGTATGTGTTTTAATAGAAACTGATTTACAATATGAAAGGGATGGATGGGAGCGTCTGTTCCCTCTTTTATGCATTAAAACTGCTATATTCTCAGGAATTTGATTATAAATCATGATTAAGATTCTTACCATAAAATCTATAGATAGTATAAAATAATTGATGAACAGAGGTTATAATTAATTACTAATTAAAGCAATAATAATTTTATATTTAAAATAACTATAGAAATGATAGGAAAGTGAAAATGTAGTTCAGAAGAACATGGATGGAGAATAGCCCTCACAATTGGCAAATCTTGGGTAATATTCGTAGGTTTTGGTCTCGTAGTCGTAATAACAGTTAGAGTTGTATGAATAACCGGGTGCAGTACCCATACCTATGAATTTGCACGTCTGTAACGAATATTTGCCAATTTTTTTGCCAAAACTTTTGTTTTTATTGGACTTGTCTTTAGTCTTCTGTTTGGTTTTGCAATTACTCTTCTTTTCATCTTTAGTGTCAAAATCGTAATTACTTTCATAACACAAATGCGAAGAACTTTGCTGTAAAAGCCATTTGGACTCGTCTTTGGACTCACTTCTATGCCTTTTCCACAACGACTTTAATTTGGTTTTTAATGATTTAGACTTTGTTTTACTCTTTTGTTCGCTTCCTTTGGAATCGGATCCAAATTTAAAGATATTCCGAATTTTCTTCTTATATGATTTGTCACTCGATTTGTTCACTTCGTCACTACTATTGACGGCAAAATTGGTGACCATTTTTTATCACTAAGTGTTTTGCGTTTCGTTCATAAATCAATTAAATGTGTAGCAGTTCTTCGACACAACTCCACAAATTAAAAAAGCCTTCAATCACTTAATTTGATTTCAATCACTTCAAACTGTTAATTTTTAATTCAATGCCAAAATCACATAACATCACTCACTTTCATATTATTGTTCAATACATTTAATGCAAAACCATTTTATTAATAATATATACTTAAAAATCAAGAAAATGAGTGCTTTTGTGGTAAATATAGCCATAAACCACTGATAGACGACTTATCAGTGGACGAACTTTGAACTCATAATTTACTTTTCAGATAAGATTAAGAGATTTAAGTTTTATTTGAGAGTTTATTTTCAATCAAACACAGTATATAACAAACTATTGCTATAAATATTTTAACAACAAAACGCTAAATATCTAAAAACAAAATAATTATTAAATTAATTTTAATAAATGTTAAATAACTAAAATTCGTAACAATGACTATGAAATCAAAGCGTTTAGTCTTCTATTATCGGTTCCGTCGCTATTCTGAAGAGCAATTGCATCTTCGATAACAATTTTGAGTACTTCTAAGAATTTGGCGGCCATTTCCTCTTCGATGGCCCGACAGTCATAGGAAAGCGTGACTCTAACCAAGTTTTGGACGCAATCGCTGTCATCCAACACTTGTCTCGACGACCCAATGGCCAGAATCGCCGATTGCGGCGGATTTATGACAGCAGAGAACTCTGAGATTCCAAACATTCCTAAATTGGAAATACTGAACGATCCGCCCATGAATTGGTTGGGCTGTAGTTTGCCTTCTTTGGCCTTTTCCGCCAATTCCTTCACTGTTTTGCTGATTGTCTCCAAACCTAATTGATTGGCATTTCTAACGATTGGAGTGATTAGTCCGTTAGGTGTGGCCACCGCTACCGATATATCAACTGTTGGTGACATCTGTATTGTGGAAGTGCTCTCATTCCACGCACAGTTGATTTGTGGCACTTTCTTCAATGCAATGGCCGTCGCTTTGATTATAAAGTCATTGACCGAAACCTTAATACCAGACAGTTTTAGTTGTTTTCGGACATCATTTACGCCATTCATCGAGAAATCAATTGTCATATAAGAGTGAGGAATAGTTGTCTTCGATTCTGTCAAACGTTTTGCTATTGTTTTCCTCATATTTGATAATTCAATGTCAATGAACTGATTGGCAGTTCTGGACACTGTCTTTGGCGCCGAGGCTTTTGGTGACGAAACAGTGGCTGAAGTAGTCATGTCTTGTGGTTTCAACGCATTGTCTTTAATGTATTTGAGAACATCTTCCTTAAGAATAGTGTTGTGCGGACCCGAAGACTGGATTGCATTCAAATTAATAGAGTATTGAGTCAATAGATTCCTAACACTGGGACCCATAAGGTGTCCACTCGTATGACTGGTTCCGTCACTTTTTTCACCACTTGTCGATACCTTTTGTTCAGAAGTGGATTGCGTTGGCGTCGAAGAGGAGGCGTCGGCCGGTATTTCCACGTCTTTCCAGTCGACGCCTTCTTCGACCATAAGAGCGATAAGAGTACCGACTTTGACGTCTTGCGTGTCGTTGGGAACCAGTATTTTGGCCAAAACGCCCTCCTCTTCGAGTTCGAGGCCGACCACAGCCTTATCGGTCTGAACCTCAGCGATGAGGTCTCCGGCGCCGATGGGATCGCCCTCTTTCTTCACCCACTTTACGATTGTTCCCGAAGTCATAGTCGGCGACAGCGATGGCATCAAAATGGGTATACCTTTCGTCCCTTCAATCAAACATACCGTTAGAATACATATTGAGTTATAAGACGGGCGTTAAGACAAACCGAAGAGCAGTTCCGATGTCTGTATATAACGGATCAACAGTTGATTTGTTGACAATTCATTCAATTTAATACATTTTGAGCTCTTTTTCAATAAATTATTTATAATTAATGTTTTAATGAATTGCTTTCGAAATATGGGAAACATTTTCGCAATTAATATATATTTTGTTAAAAATTACAAATTTATTGTAAAATACAATCAAAACAAAGAAATTAATGTAAATTATAAATAGTTTTATAAAACCACTGCTTATTGCTCACCAAATATGATATGATTTAAATGCCATTCATATATAACGTTACGCATAAAGTTTACCCAAAACTTAACCGCTGTATTGATTGCATTGAATTTAATTGCAATTATAATTAATGCAAAATATAATTAAATATAAACGAAGCGATGGTTTGAGCGAAGGATTGGATGATTGCAACGACTGATTGTGTTTGCAATCAAGTGTTAGTGTATTGTAAATGATGTGATATATTGAGTGTAATGATGGTAATATATATGATGTGATGTTTGGATGAGTACTGTATTGAGTGACTCAATGAGTGTTAAAGCGATTACATTATTGTTGTTGTCATGAATTGAATGCATTTATAGTTAATTGAAATTTAATTTAATTTATTATTCAATACTAATTGCTATACATTTGAACCCAAATCGCCGTTCATTTGCTTTCAATCCATTGTATATCCCATCATATGTTGCAAGTGTTGACCACTCTTTGCATCACATGATGGCATCGATGCAGGTATTGATCGTCCAATTGATCCGTCCTTTCATTGTTTACACATTTTGATTGCCATTTGATTTCGTTGTCACAGAAACGACTTCAGAAGGAACTGCTGGCCATTCAAAAGGAACCGCCGATTGGTTAGTCATTTGATTGTCTTATTTGATTCTTACCATTAAATGTCTTTCTCTGATCTATAGGAGTGACAGTGAATGAGTCTAATATCGGACCAAATCTAACCCAGTATTCAATACCTATTCAATTGAAACGATTGATTGCTTTAAATAAGACATTATCTGCCAAAACAGATGGATCGTCGACATCGACGGACCGGTGGGCACACTATACGAAGGCGAGCACTTCCAACTGCTATTCAAATTCAGGTAATTTGCTCTTCACTTCACTCGCCATACATTTCAGTCACATTTATATGTAATTTTATTTTATTACTGATTTGAGTCCGAAATATCCGTTTGATTCGCCGGAAGTGACATTCATGGGCGCCAACATTCCAGTCCACCCTCACGTCTACAGCAATGGACACATATGTCTGTCGATACTAACTGAAGACTGGTCTCCCGCTCTGTCCGTTCAGTCCGTATGTCTTAGTATTGTATCAATGCTTTCGAGTTGTAAGGAGAAGAAGAGGTATTTGAATGAGAAATGGAGTGATTTGTATGAATTGAAATGAATGAGTGATTCCCTCCTCTTAGGCCTCCCGACAACTCATTGTATGTGAAGACATGTTCCAAGAATCCAAAGGTATGAGTGATTTTATTGGTTGTTTGTCTGGTATAATGTCTAACACTGTGTTTACTGTGTTGATGGCACCCCTCCACCAAACCTCCACACCTATACCTAATGTGATTGAGTAGAAGACCCGGTGGTGGTATCACGACGACCACGTCTGACATTTGCTTCATATTATATTTTCATTGCTTTTGTTTTCTTATAACTCTTTCTCATTGTCTGAAGACATTAAGAGAACAAAAATTCAAGAATTTGTGATAAATTACTAATTAATTTGGGTATAAAAAGGCAAAAAAGATAATTGGTTTCTAATAACCACTTGAATATAGTTTTGAGAATAATTTAAATACAATGTTAACCAAAAATATCCATTTGTTTTAACCGATGATATTTTGGTCGACAATTCCTATAAATGGTTTGATTTATGTTTTAATTTAATCGAAATGTGATTAACGTATTGTTCGAACAAACAATTTAAGGACTAAATAATAAACATTAGAGACAATGAGAAACAATATATAAGAAATGGAAACAATATTTTGTACATTTTAGGAGTTTTTATATAATTTGTTTAATATATTTAAATACCTTACCTTTTATTATAATTATAATTCAATTATCAAAAAATGTAAATACACTACAAAAAGAAAGTTTTAAATGATATGATTTATAAATCCGATTATAATATGACACTAAAGAAGCCATACATTCGCACGAATCGAAGGTCTAGTCGTGATGTTTGGCCATTAATTAGGGGACATTCCGGTGCACATAATGTGTTCCCTATTCTCATGTCGTGTCACATACTTGTCTAATAGCAGTGAATTTTGGCACAACTTAGCAATCGGTTCATGAAGTGCTGTCCCTTATTATTAAACACAGTGTTAAAGCGGACATCGGTTTGCTTTAACACTCATTGAATGTTATTGTTTGAGATCTAATGATAATATATCAGTCATATAGTCATTGAGACACTACAAGTAATCCTTAAGTTTGTACTCAAGTATATCATAAAGAAATACGATTTTCGTAACATTTTATTAGTATTTAATGAAAGCCTTATATAATTGGATACAAGAGAGCGTCCATTATATGAATCAATCATTAGTCTGGAAGTGTGTGAACAGATAGAGAGAATCGGTCTAAGAATATCGTCTACTGAAACACCTATTATTATATGCTATTAATTAAATTAAATCTTAACAAACAAATCGGAATTTTATAATTATTTCACAGAATATTGTTTAAATGATAATCAGATGTTAAACACTATTTAAGGTGTAATTATTATTATTATATAACTAACAAATCAATGGAGTGAGAAGTCACTGGTGTGAGAACTCTTTATTAACTGTACAAATGATTTTTAGGAGTTATATATAGCAGAGGGCAGAGTTCTCACTTCATTGAGGGCTCACTTCAATGAATAAATAGTAATTATTTATATTTATATCATTTTTTTGTTTTAAATTTTAAAATATATAAAACTTTGAGCAAACAATTGAATTGATTAACAAATGGCAAACAATATGTGGTATTATTGGCATCGATTCCATTGAATAATGCAATAACACTGTCAGCACATAATCAATAACTTATTATAAGTTATTTGTAATAAATAATTATTAATTAAAATCAATTTAATTACACAATTAATGGACGAAAATTCATTTTATAAATAAATAAAATTTTAAATGTATTAAATGTTTTAAAAATTAGATTAGAAATGGACTGGAATTGCAATGAATTGAAACTTATTTCCAATATTTAATTCAATTCACATTTAAGTATTGAAAACAAGTTTTTTAGACTAAATCTAGATATTTGTTCAAAATTGTTTAACTTTTAGTTTAATGTAAGTATAAGTTATATATATTAAGGAAAATCACTCTTAAATGAGATTCAATTTGAATATATCTATAATTATCTATAATTTGCAATAAGTATTGAGTTTTAATTTGTTCAACAAATCAATAGATATTTTTGGTATAAAATTAATGATTTGATAACAATTGAGTAAAAGTAATGAAACGGTTATTTAAAAGGGATTTGTTTGAAATATAAACTATACAAGTATTACACGAACCTTAATGTAAATCCCTTTTAAATATGCTTTTAAAAAGTTTGAATCAATGAAAATTAACATAAAATAAATGACATTTTAAATTATGTTAAGAGAGAATCGCATGGTTTAGAGGTTTGTATCATATATAGTATGTTATATAATATGATTCTATGAATGCAATGACAGGCAAAAAGGTTTTCCACTCATTACAAGTGTTTGTCAAACAAAATGAGAAATTATTGGGTTTTGTTGTTGTGTTGAATTGAAGAGATGTGTCGACTATAGTGTCGCAGGCATTATGAGTAGGCGGGAGGGGCCGACTCGTTGGATGGCTGGCGACTCATATTCTGGTCGTGTTTAGAGTCGGGTGTCGTCGGTGTCAGAGGAACTGAGTGTGGCTTTGAATCGTTGGAGTCTTTGAAAGTCTCGATCCGATGGCCACAACCGGCGCACAGAGGAGTCGCACGACAGACGCGGTTGTAGTAACAGATGGGGTTCGAACACCTGACCAGAGGTGTGTCCGTCTTCTTCAGCAAACTCTTGGACGAGAGCTGAATGGGAGCCACGGCTCCGATCAGTCGTGTCGTCGATGAGGTCTGAAATATTGGTATCGGAGGAACAATGGGTGGCAGAGGAAGGGCTGCCGGAGGTGTGGGCGTCAAGACGGACACCGGGGGAGGAGTTATTTGTTTGCCGGCTTTACTCGACCCGATTTGCTTGAGTGACGGCCGAACTGTTTTATTACTGCTTTCATTGGCTGATAGGCTGAGCGCTGATGGGCTTGAAGTCTGAGGCGTTAGAAAACCAGTGGTCGGACGCGAAGGTAAAGACAGACTCGTTGTTGGGTTTAGACATAATGTTTGAGGTGTTGTTGAAATTCTATTGATGGCATGTTTGGGCGTTTCGGGTAATAATCTCTCCATTTCTTCTCTGCTCTGACTGTTAGACGAGTTCTTCAATATTGACTTTTTATGCTTCGGATTATCAGAATT
>CAJPIZ010003034.1:0-12459 GCA_905368565.1 Medioppia subpectinata
GTGATTGTCTTGCGATTTATGTATTATATTTAACATTCAATTCACAATTAGTGTAATCTAAATGTTGAAAAATATTTTTTAACTGTAAGATACTTGTATTTTACACATTAAAGTTATAATTATATAATTAATGTATTTATAAGTCAAACTATGTTTGAAATTTTAACTTATAAAAGGCAATAAAATTGAACCAAAAAATACATATTGTATTTATTATATTGATAATGAAAATTTTTGACCACTATAATTTACTATTATTATCTACAGATAGTGTGCCCAAGCACAAACAATCACCGACGAGAGATATGTAATATTTAATTATCAATTCAATTCAAATAATAATTTTTATTACATACTATTTTAGACAGAGTTAGTCTCAGTTAATCTCTCAGAAGTGTTACGACAAAGCGACAAATCGCTGGTTTGCTGTTTATAGCGATAAAATAATTTATATAATGTTAATTTATAATTATTTTTCAGTACAAAGACAACTAAAACCACGATTAATAAAATGATTATAAAAATGTTTGCATTGGTTTTAAATTCCAGTGAATTTAACTGTTTATAAATGTTTGCATTGTCTGCGATTTCTTCGTCGGCTAACATCATATTGATTTGATCGGCGATTGATATGCCAGAGGCGGTCAGATTCGGGACCGACGAGTCTATGGGTATGTTTATGGTAACTATATTACTGCCCAAATACTTCTGACACAACACGAGGTAAGTTGTGGTACAGCCGACGTCAAACCACTTGCCCATTGCCGGCGCCGCAGAACTCATTACTGTGCAGTAGTTCTTCGAGAACCAATTGTTTGGCTCATTTGGTCCTATAGTGATGACAGTTAACCACTATTTACTATACAATCAACTCATAAATAATTAATTTAAACATGTTATAAATTGAATTATAACTTATTCTGAGATATATTGAAATAATAACTCTGATTAAAATAACGCAGAATATTCTGTAATATTTATATATAGAATAAATAATATTTGTCAATTAAACTTATTATATAATTTATGAGTTATAAAATTTAATTAATAGATCATAAATTAAAAATTATAATGTTAAGTAATCGATAGAAAACATTAAAGTTATCAAAACAGACCCCAATTTGTGTAATTAAGAGGACTTCTATCAAACCATACAAAGGATTCATTGGAGACACGGATCAAACCGATCCAAACCGAATACTTTGCGCGCATTTCTGTGAAGACCAGTCCGTAAACAAAGTCAAACTCTTCGGCCGAATGAATGGTAACGAGAGTCGCGCCGTAGAAGTGCTCGCAAACAGTCATCGCGTCGTGAAAGTTAGCGCCGGACATATCGTTGTGGTATTTAAAGCATTTGTTTTGAAAACTATGCCACCCGTCGTCGCACTCCTCGCCCGCACTCAATACTGATTGCAATTTCACTCAATTTGTCGATCCGTTAGAAATATAATACAATATAAATATTTTAAATATTGATTCACTAAAATTCTCTCATTTAAAAATACTTACACATTATTAGTATAATAAACGCGTGTATTATTGCTTTAATTGTTGCCTCGTTGTCGGCAAAACTCATATTTCTCATTTTGATATTTATGTTTTTGCTTTTAATTATATTTTGAAATAACTTTTGCGATAAATTATATATTATTTTCTCCAAACTTAAGTCTTAAATATTATGTTTGAAGTGAACCCCAAAATGAATACTACTTTATATATAAAGCATATGATTGTCACATAAATACAATAGAAAGGAAATCTAAAAGGATTTTCATTTAATTACCAGAAATATAACTTCAAGTGATCTCTACTATCGATAAATAAGTCATTTATAGGATGTGATCAAGAATTTAGGAAATGAGCCACGAGTTGGCAATGGGTGAACTATTTTGTCAGTTAATCATTTTTAATGGCTTAAGGATTTATCAACAATTATTGTTTTATTTAATACTCCACTCCTTTATATCAATTATATTATGAGTTAGAAATTGTTACAATATAACAAATGATTGTATTTATTACAATTTTACAGACAATTTTAAACAAACTTTTATTATTTATTGAACGAATTCTTCGGTTTAAAAAAATTCAAACGTAAAGATAAAACACTTTTTACAGTTAAATTTGAGAATTATTTTAGAAAAATCACAACATATTTATTAATCATTGGCTTCTATTAATTGTTAGAATTTATAAAAATATTATTTTCCGTTGAATTCAACTTTATTTGAATTTGATTTCAACCATATTTTGTAAAATACTTTAACGTATATTTTAAAGCTATTAGTGTTGTCATAGATTTCTGTGAATAAATCCCAAACGATTGTCATTTAATATAATTCAATGGAATCCAAACCCATTCCAAAGACACCAAAGGACTCAAAAATGAAAGGCGAGACCAAAGAAGAGGACAATCAAAAGAAGTCGGCGGAAGTGATGGGAAGCAAAGATCCGCTTCAGGACGAGGAAAGACTAAAACTTCTCAAAAGAATTATCAGTCATTTATGTCTATTAGTGTTGATTCTGGCCATAAACCAGATTATTCTGGGTTTGTGTGCCTATGCTTTCTATGCGGGAAAAACACATTTAGTTATCTTCGGTGGACTCGCTATTATGCAACTAATATCGGCGCCGATTGGCTGGTATGCGATCAAATGTGGAAATCGTGTCCTATTCCTCATCTGCTCTATCATTAATTTCGTTTGGATTTTCTCAGCAATTATTTGTCTCTTGTATTACTGGCTCTTCAATCGGACGGAACAATTCAATCATGAGATCGCTCTACACGTCGGTGCAGTCATATTCCTCACGGCCTCTATATTACTGGCCATCTGTTGCATACTTATGATGAAACAGATAGATATGATTGCCATCGCATACAAAGAGCCCAAAGTTGTTGTCGTCACCGACGGAAAAGCCAGCGACAAAATGGACAAAAAATGATTTTTATTTTAAAACATTTTGAAAACATATTATTCTTCTTATAATTATATATGTATTAATAGATTGTTAGACAAAATTAATTCGTATTCTTTGTAAATATTTCATTAAACAGTTTAATAAAATACATAACTTTTTGTAATTTTGAAAATCAATTATAACATTAGTTCTAAACAGTTGTGTTGCAGAATAATTATTCAGATAAGTTGTGAATTCATTTACTAAAAAGGATTATATATTTTGATCAAAGATTTAAGAGATTACGTGTAGTCAAGAATCAGTCAATTTAAATCAATTTATTGTAAAATATTTAAAATAAATAAAACTAGAATTTTCACAATTAGTATATGAGTTAATGGGGAGAGTATGTACGGCTGCTCTCGTCCTTTTGAATCACTTTAATATGAAAATTAGTTTCTTTCCAATCGTTGAAATTTCTGAGCCCTCGGAAGAGGTCGACGCCCAGCGTTATGGACGCGTCGAAAGCCATGTATAGGCCGAGGAGTGACAGCATTTGAGAGCCGGTGTTGTATCCGATATCATCTGTCCGGGCGTTTGAGTGATCCAAACAAACGTATATCAGATACGACTGAACGGTATAGTAGAGACAGTGGGAAAAGATTGTGACCCTGTTTTGCCACATATAGGAGACCAGCCCTCGCGGCCGCTTCACACACACGACGCCCCGGTATTTGCCGCGACATACGTTACACACGTCCCGTCCCGTCCACTCCATCCAATGCTTGAGACACTCAAAGTGTGTGTAACCGCCGGTTCCCCGACACTGACAGGCCATCAATAGATTGCCGACACTGTCCTCATCCCTACAGATTGAACACAACTTATTGTTTTCTGTCATTTCTTATTAACAATCTCTTTAAAAAGTTTCTTTGAATTGAAACCACTGTTTATAACTCGGAATCTGGTTTTGAATTCAATGTTTACAACGAATTCTTACAAATTATGAATTTTATTTGTTGTGAACGAGAAGAATAGGAAACAAAATATTTATGAATCAATTCATTTAGCATAAAATCAGATGAATCTTGATTCAATTGTTGCATCATTTTTACTGACAAACGCGAGCAAATGTCTTGCAGTAATAAAAGTAACAAAATATATACACTTGAGATCAACCATAAGTAAAACAAACATATTGTTAAATTAAATGTCAATTTTATTCAATGCTTTGGTCACAAAAAACAGTAGAATTTCTAAACAACAATAAAATTAAACCCAAAGACTGTGTCATAAAATTAGTATAAAATGATTAGCGATTCACTGATTGCGAGTCCAGACGGGTTCAGCCATTCGTGTGGACACCCTTTCAACTGTAATGCATTCGTCGGGATTGGCGTTCGCTTTGTAAAAGGCGAGCAACTCTTCAATAGCTTTGTCTTCGATACTAATCAAATGCAATGGCTTTGTCTGAAGTGCGCGAAGATTTTGGATCTGTTCCTCCTCTTCGCGAACGATATCTTTCATAGAAATGGTAGCCATTTGTGGATAATTACGAAGAAATGACTGATCAATGGATGCGGTGGTCGGCGATGGGCTGTCTTTTGATTTCCAAGGATTGGACAACGATTTTGGCGGCGAAACAGCCATTTGTGCGAACGATTTCGGAGAATTAGAGTCCATTGAAAACGACATATCATTCGGTTTCCGATAATTATTTCGATTTTGCGATGTTTTCGGTATTGGTATTGGATTTTGGCGCACAATCGGCGCCTCTTTAGGCGTTGAGTTTGGTTTAAATTTTGTGATTTTTGTCAATTTTGTCTCTTCTTCTGAAATGATGTCTTTCATAGAGAACTGAATCGGTTTTGTCAATGAAGTCATACCCCAAGTGATTGGCTTTTGTTTGACTGATATTTCGGGAGAACTGACAGTATTTGTCGTTTGAAATTCAGACAGACTTAGAGTTTGGGATTTCTTTGGTTTGATTGAAGAATTCATAGAAACAGCAATTGTTTGCATTGTTTGCTTCGGTTTTTCAGATTCACAATTCATACGTCTTCTCAGTTCGGACTCATCTTTCGGTGAACTGATCGATAGCTTCGATGTCTGTGAGTACTCGGAGTCCATCACATCGGATGAGTTGGACTCAATTCGCTGTCGATTGGACTTCTTGTGGCGCTTTATATCGTTAGCTCTCTTATTGAGAATCGCTTTCTTTTCCTCTAAATTCACACTGAATTCAACGCTCGAATCAAACAATGAATAGATTTGTTCTAATTGTTCCGCATTTGGCGCATAAGAGTATCGTCTTATCCGTCGATTACGGGGTCGAGTAATCTGTATAAACATAAGAGTTTAGTGTCTATTTCGAGGTAAACATTACAATAGATTTAATTTACAAGATTCTGATAGCATTCTGTCAAGTCTTTCAACGCTTCTTCACTCAACACATCAATAGATTTCGTTTCGATAAGAGTTTGCAAATTAATGCAAATGAAATCCAAAGAACATCTCCTCAATTGTTCCGCGTTATAGATATACGACAGCTCTAAGAGTTCGCACGCATTCTTCAGATTCACTGAAAAATGTAAATTATTTTCATTCAATGAATTGAAAAATGCAAGTTTGGGATCAAATAATCACTTACAAAGATTGACGACAGCGTATTCGCAGAATGTCTTAAGACGAGGGATCAAGTATTGGTCGGCAATCACTAAAACGTGACAAATAAACTCCGGATCTTCAATAGACTCCAGTTTTGACGACTCGTCTCTATAGATGTAATCCATAATTATCTGCAATATTCGCGACGGAATCGGAAGCGTCAGCGAACTGTTAGCCGACGCTTCAGTCCAACCAAAGCTAAACATTCCTCTGAAGTACTCGAGTCGTGCCATAAGAATACATTTATGACACTTAAACTCAACCCCATCTTCAGATCGGATGACAATGTCATGCAAATTGTGTTTCAGTCTATCAAATACTAGTTTTGGTGGCGAACTGTAGTCAAGAACTTTCACTTTATTATCAACTATTTTCACGCCATTACTGTTCAGCCAATTATAAAGCCATTTGATGCCCAACTTCTTCGCCGCGTCTATCATAGCATTGAGAGCAGTATTCGTCGAATTATTCTTCGACTTTGTTTTGTCTTTCTTTTGATTATTGTTTTTCACATTATTCTCCTTCACGTCGGCTGTGGTCTCCTTTGTCTTCCATTGGATCCGCTTTCCGTTCTCGAAGAGATCGTTTGAATTATAATAAATGAAACGAATTATTTGATCGAATGAGTCGACGGACACGAAGTTTGTGTCCATTACTATTGAATTACTGTCGGAATCCGACGAAAACTTCTTCAGGAAATATTCGGATCGATTCGAGAGAATAAACTTATGGCAAAAGTACTGTTTGTGTCCGATTTTGATCACCACATCGTGAGTGTTGTCGTTGGCAGCGCTCGTCTCAAACAGTGTCTTCATATCACTAATCATTTGTGAGTCCGGTTTAGACGCCGTCTCTAAGAGTCCTATTTTGGGCGACGCCTGAAGTGCAGCGAAGTTTCGGTTCTTGTCGTCGGAAAAGAGTGCGACCGCTCTCTGAATGAACGGCTGTTTCTTAACGCGAATGGTATGGCATTCGTCTCTCTCGATGAAAGTCACAAATGAGTTCACCTGAAGTGCTGCGTTCCGTTTGGTCGCCGATTTGGTCACAGGTGTACTCATCGGCGTCTTAACGGCTGTTGCCGTAATCGGTATGGGTTTAGGGGTAACGGCCAGAGGAGTAAGTGTTTGTGGTTTAGGGCTTACGATTGATTTTCTAGACTTTCTATCAGAAATGCGTCCGAAAAATACTTCGCCGTCTTTGGTAACCATTCCAAAGGCCGACACATTGAGACAAATGTATGTCACCGATAGTTCCCGTCCGAAACCAATGAGACACCGAACTAACATCGGATCGGATCCCTTCCAGAGATAAATCTTTCTCATTTTGGTTAATATCATAATCTGGAGCTCAACTCGTGAGTTGTCCAAAATGCCGGCCACGTCTGTGCGCTCATCCAAATGGCCGCCGACAACACATATCTGTTGAATATCGTACTGTTTTGAGGCCACTTTACGGCACTGGTATTCGTGGAGAACAAACACATCGCCTTTATCTGTGGCGCAAACAATGGCCCCATCACTGGTCACCACTTGATCTAACTTAGCATCAGTTTCCTTGAGGTTCATTGCAGTCACTTTATGAGGTATTGTCAGAAGCCGTTCCCCTTTTGTCTGTCCGATTTGGCCGACATTTAGGCCAAATGTAAACAATTCATCTCTCGTATAGAATAGTGAGTGATATCGCGCGGCACCGATACCCACAATGTCTCCCAACTTATGATTTGATCCCAGTTTCAAAGGCTTCATTGAAATCATTTGCGGAGTTAACAGCTTCTCAGGCGCCGGGATGTGACCCAACACGTGGTATGTGTTGTTTCCGCACGAATACACGTGAAGTGACTTATCCTTCAAATGCCTAACCAGCAGTAGTAAGTGGTCCTGACCTGAAGCCATGGACTCGCAGAATGGGCTCTCGTTGTGAATGGTAAGCATTTTTGGAGATATGCAAAGGTCTTCGGACGGGAGACCGAGTCGTCCTCCGTGTCCGTTACCACAGCTGAACACTTTGCCATCGTTTGAGAGAAACATTGAATGAAATTTACGAATCATAACGTATTTGACGTGAATGTTGTCCCGTTTGAAAGCGTTGATCACTTCAGGCGTTTGACGGCTCTGTTCCGACTCAACGCCCAAATTGAAGTTATCATTAGAGCCCCAGACGTAGCAATCGCTGGGATCAGATCGGGTGTACTCTATATACGGCGGTCTGTCCAGCATTAAGAGGTCGAGTGGCGTACAGTTGTCGCGATCGGTGGCATTCAAATTGGCGCCGAAGTCAATGAGAGTTTTGGCGCATCCGATCTGACCGTAGAAAAGGCTTCGGTGTAATGCTGTCCAACCGGACTCCGAGTCCTTCACGTCCAGCTCTGAGTGACAGCTCTCTAACAGCCATCGGACGAAAGCCGTGTCGCCACA
Organism: Medioppia subpectinata; assembly: GCA_905368565.1. NCBI lineage: Eukaryota > Metazoa > Arthropoda > Arachnida > Sarcoptiformes > Oppiidae > Medioppia > Medioppia subpectinata. The sequence continues at coordinate 7,980 of CAJPIZ010003034.1, forward strand.
GGAGGCGCCCAAATGGAGAGCGTTTCGGCCGAACTGATCCACGATTACCGAGAAGTTATGGCAAAGAGATCGACAATAGGTATACAGTCGGTCGGCCGGCGGACGACCGGTGATAGCGGCCATCATCTGAAGCGCGTGTTGACGACTATCGCACCAAACGGTGCACTCGGGCTCACACGTGGCCATCGGGTGCACAGTTTGGTCACTCATTTGTACTCAGAAAATATATAAACGATTTGAATGTGAATTAAATTACAAAAATAAACTCTAAATAAATTAATAACAATTGAATCGATGGTCGAAAACGACTCCCTTTTGGGGAGTCGTCCCGAAGCGGTCTAAACGCGTCTTAATTGGCCATAATTTGGGATCAAATGCTGAAACATATTGAATGGTAACATAAGTGTCTCGTTTGATAACCAAAACAATTAATTTAAAAGTTATATCAAAAGTAATTTCAAAATACAAACCAAATTAATTGCAAAACCAATGAGCGATGGATTGACTGATGACTGCATTCAATATCAATGACATAACGCTATAAGACTTTTCTCGCAATTGGTTTAACGCTAAATGACATTAACTTTTGGATCAAATGATTTTCGCAATCAATACAATCCGTTTGAAAAACGATTCAACAAAACGAGTGATTTGTCTGCAAATGACGTAACCCTGGGATCCGATAACAAGTGATGTGTTTGTGATCTAATAGATGACACTTTGTCTCACATTTCAATCAAATTGTAGTGAACTTTGAAGTGAAAAACTTTGAAAAAACTTAAACTTTATTTAATAAAATTAGTATAATTTAAAATAAATAATTTATTTTATATTAGATTTATTTAATAGTTATCATAATTTAGAGGTTTTATATTAAAATAGGTATTAATGTGACTGTAAGTGAGTTAGTCGTCGGTCAAGCGATTACTTTGTTCATCAGATGTGGTCCGTTGTCTCAAATTAGTTGCCATAATATCCTAGCATTAATATAAGCACTAGTTTTAGTGATATTACTACACAAATATAGCATATTATATGTGAGACCGTGTATTGATTGTCCACTTGTTCCACGTATTGAAACTTCTTATCCTTGTAGTACTTCCCGCCTTTGTTTAGATACAACACTACGATATCACAGATAATCGTCGTCTGAAAACAAAGTAAATCATTCATTAAATCAATCATTCAATGAGACAATGGATTTAACCGACAATAGCGAGTAACCCGAGTCCGGACCCGATCTTAATGACCAGAGGAATAAAATTGAATTTTCCGGCCGAACCGCTCACCAAAAGCACGAACCGAATACCCGTCGCCTTATATAGTGTGCGATAATTGTCAATATAGTCGGCGTATCGAAAGTTCCAGCCTTTGGCTATCTTTGTCTTCGGGTCGTCCAGTCGTCGGAAATAATATTTAGGGACACAGTATTTGATATCAAAGTCCAGATTACAGTCCCAATTGATATCAATGCCGATAACACCGCCGTATTGGGAGATACTGTCGTAGTCTTCATTGGCCCACTTGACGATGTCGTTGAGCACAAACACAGGACACCCGGGATTGTGGTCGGGATCATAGATACAGTCCCTGAGTGCCGATGAGTTCTCGATTTCGATGATATTCCTGCGCCGGACGTTATAATTATCGAAACGAATACTGTTTTTGATCAAAACCGTCCAATTTTTGGTGTCCGTAAAGAGTGGTCTATTCTTCTTGAGCGGGTAGTCATCCTTCTCTACCGGACACCAGCCCTCGATCTGACACGTGTGGACGCCTTCTCGCGACGATTGAACACACTTTCCCGTCGAAACTCCTTTCAATTTAAATAAAATCTCAGTTTAAAGTCACTTACTTTTTAAAAGTATCGCAAATATGCAAACCGTGTCCCAAATTAAACACTTTGTCGACACACATGTCGGGCACTTTCGGGTCGCAAATAGCATCGGAAACATCAGCGTCTTCTGGACAGACACTTAATGTCTGATTTGGTGTTATTATCGTATTTGTGGTCACAAAGAAGGCCCCGTTTTCCTGTAGTTTTTTTTGCCACAAAAATTCCAATAAATTATAAAAACTTAAATTTTAATGTTAATAGATTGGAGTACCGATGCGGGAACCACGAGGTCTGTATTGTCCCACACTCTTATGTATATATCTTTATCCCCCTTATAGTTGTCATTGAAGTCATCGGCGGTCAGATGTTTTGTGGACACAACTCCTTTCACTTTAGTAGTCACCGAACTCTCGACGCCCGCAAACTCTTGGTATCCTTTCTTATAGATTATTACATAACTATTGAGAGAGAGAGAGAGAGAGAGAGAGAGAAGACACGACTGTCAGGTTTTGGGACGTCGACACCGAAACACCAAAATTTACGGCCACTTCACACAAACACTGGGTTCTGTCCATCGCGTGGTCACCGAATGGTCAAAAGCTCGCCTCAGCCGATAAGAGAGAGAGAGAGAGAGAGAGAGAGATTAAATGAGTAATTGATGCCAATGTGTGTATAGTATGGATGTAATACCCGATGATATAAGCAATGATCGCGGTTTGGATCAATCTGTTCAAAATGCCCACTCGTTTATTCCTGATGTGAACTATTTTCGGTGTTTTGTATTCAAAAAAAACTGATTATATTTTCGATGAGTAACTCTTTGAAAGACATTGTATTTCTTTGTAACAAAACTTTTCAAATCAATACAAGACTAGAGATAAATGATATCTTAAATGAGATCTCAAATAAGTGTCAAATATATTATTATCTGCGGAAAAGTGTAGCAAAAGTTTGTAAATTTATAATCACATTAAAAGTATCGACAAAATTGTATTTATCGTACATTTGATTACAAAACGCCTACTTTTACATACTTTTAACACTATTTATAACCAATTATTTATTATTTTAATAGCGTTTATACATTGAAACTCGTATTTAAGATAAATAAACACACATTTAATGTCACAAAATTATTTCACAAGAAAATTAACGTCAATTTAAGTGTTTAAAACTTTTGTGAAAACTAAACACAAATCTCACACATAATTATTCATTACTTATTATCATAAATATAAATGACTTTATAATTATAAACAACTCATTATATTTGCAATTTATTTGCAAATCACTGCAAAAAACTGATCATTTGTTTATTAAAACATTAATAAAAAGCCATTTAATTAGCGGCTAATTAAACAACAGCTCATTTTGTAGACAAGTGTTTGGCTTTACGTGAAATGCAAACCAAATAAAGCGTTGAATGAATTGAATGCAAAAAACATTGGATTAAAAGTTATAAATAAAACTCAAAAATGAGTTGTTTTTCACAATTAGTTCACAAATGTTTTCACTCATAAACACAAACATATGATTACGTAATGCATGTATTGAATGATTGAATCACTCAATGCTTTTCAGTGCCTATAGTTGTAAACATTGAGAGCACGTGTTGTTTGACAAACACGTGAAACAAACACTTGATTATCACCCAAAACTTGGCCATCAGTTCGCTGTCACATCAGCTGATCCAGTGTCCCAATGGCTGACCAATCCATCCAAACAGTTGTGGTTCAGCTCAAGTCAGAATCGGGCGAATCATTCGGCACTCCGTTCGACATTCCTCTGGATATCAATGGAGACAAACTTCAACTCATATGCAATGCATTGCTGGACAACGAGCGACACATTCCGTACCTATTCTTCGCGAATGACATCCAAATAACCGATAGTTTGCGGCAAACGATTGACACGAACCGCAAACTCTTCGATACTGAGCGCTGTCTGGACATCGTGTGCGCCCCTCAGGCCGTGTTTCACGTGCGGGCGGTCTCGCGGTGCAGCTCATCCATCACCGGCCACTCCGACGCTGTGGTGTCCGTACAGTTCAGTCCCGACGGCTCCCAATTGGCGTCGGGTTCGGGCGACACGACTGTCAGGTTTTGGGACGTCGACACCGAAACACCAAAATTTACGGCCACTTCACACAAACACTGGGTTCTGTCCATCGCGTGGTNGGTGTTTCGGTGTCGACGTCCCAAAACCTGACAGTCGTGTCGCCCGAACCCGACGCCAATTGGGAGCCGTCGGGACTGAACTGTACGGACACCACAGCGTCGGAGTGGCCGGTGATGGATGAGCTGCACCGCGAGACCGCCCGCACGTGAAACACGGCCTGAGGGGCGCACACGATGTCCAGACAGCGCTCAGTATCGAAGAGTTTGCGGTTCGTGTCAATCGTTTGCCGCAAACTATCGGTTATTTGGATGTCATTCGCGAAGAATAGGTACGGAATGTGTCGCTCGTTGTCCAGCAATGCATTGCATATGAGTTGAAGTTTGTCTCCATTGATATCCAGAGGAATGTCGAACGGAGTGCCGAATGATTCGCCCGATTCTGACTTGAGCTGAACCACAACTGTTTGGATGGATTGGTCAGCCATTGGGACACTGGATCAGCTGATGTGACAGCGAACTGATGGCC
>CAJPIZ010003035.1:0-12456 GCA_905368565.1 Medioppia subpectinata
CAATTATATTTTATGCAAATATATTTCACCGTTTGTGGGGTTAATTTGGTTAATACCTTATATGTTATTTAACCCCATAATTGTGGCTCTTTTATATGGTTTACCTAATTATTTGTTGTATTGTTTTCTATACTTGTTTGGTATGAGAATTATTTTATGGCAATTCACTTATTTCTATTTGGTTTCGTATTATTTAAAGATAAAAATAAATACAATTAACAATCAATTACAGAAAAAATCACAAAATATTTTATATATAATTCACTCATTGAATGCAATTTGTATTGAAATCAATGAATACAACACCACTTATTGGTCCAAATATTTGCTATCGGTTTGGACTCTATTTGGCAGTTGTCTAACCATTGGTTCATATTTTATAATTACAGTTAAGATCGCATTTATGCTGAAATTGTTCATGCTGGTTATGCTATTAACATGTATCGGTGCTTTCATTAAAATCATATTCACCGCCTCATCTGTCAATCAAATGTCAATGAAATCATTTAAAATACTTAACTCTTGTTTTGTAAAACGAATGTAAATAAAGTATTGATTACTGTATTAATTGGGTAATTATTTTATTAAAATTTTAACAGATTTATAATTTTAAATGTAATTATAATTAATAAATTAATGCCATATCTTAGCCGACGAGGATCTGAACGTCAATCGCTATCACTTACCGAATGGCTAAAAGTGATAGCATTTACCAAACAATTGTCATCCGAACCGACAAATGGTTTCTATTATAATATGTTTCCCATAACTAGTTAAGAATTTTCACAATTTATTTCCATTTGTATTAGTAACTATTTATTACTTACCACAATGTTTTAATTCACATATCACTTGTATCATATTAATGGTACACTGTTATAAATGTTGTAAACATACATAATATGTAGTACAGTACATAATATAAAGTACTTTATATTATATACAATAAATAATTTTATACTGTACAATCGTTTAAACAATCAAGGTAACAACAGTATCAATTAATATTACAATTTCTATAATTATAATTAAAATAATCGCTAAAATGATTACAACTAAATTAATATAAATCATTGACATTACATTAATCTCCATTAATGGGCCAAAAATTAACGGTAATATCACTTGAACACAACCAATAATTATTGTGTATAACACGCATACAAGTTCTGTCACCTGGGTGAATTGGCCCACAAGTTGCCACATGGCTCCAAATACAGGACCAACACCAATGCCAAACACTGCACACGATATCCATATAATTACTACCGATTTGTGGGCAAATAATAGCAATATTTGAGACAAAAGTTGTAGAAATATTCCCATCCATAGCATAGTTAGAGGCCGTATATATCTGGCCAACGGTATGGCCAGGGCTTGAGAGGCAGCCGTCGCGCCAGATATACAGGTACTAAAATAGGCCGAGTATTGTGTGCTGACAGCAGTCAGGCCCACCTCGGTGCTAAATTTAGTGATGTTGGTCAGTTGGATCTCTTGTATACCGTATAGCAGCGCTTTAATACTGCCGCACATTATTATCATTACAAATATGAGTTTTGTGGGCATTAATTGTGAGCTTATATTTTCAACAAACAATATCCAGTATTGTTTCCGCCATTGATTTAATCGATAGATAATTGTATTATTTGTTTCATTAATATTGTCATTATTATTATTAATATCGTTATTAGTGTTTGCGATGTTTTTAGGTATAAACCTATTAAATGCTAGCATTAAACCAAATGGTATGGCATTTACGGCTGTTATGATACCGATTATGAGGTATGGTATGGAAAGTGTCCATTTGATGGCCGATATATCGGCGGTCGTGTCATCAGTCGGGCCTATATTTGAGGGCAGATATGGGGCGACAACCAGTGGACCCACAATACCGGCTAAACTGGTTGTAAACTGAAACGCTTGCATATATGGGCCGCTGTCCTTAGCCCACACATCGGCGATCCAGACCACCAGTAATATTGTAATACCTGTGTTAGTGATGCCATAGACAGCCATAAGTAAATATAATACATCTATTGACGCCGTGTTTGTCGTAAACGCTACGACAATACCGCACAATATCAGGCATATTGTAATTACGATCGGTTTGTTTATTCCCCGCCAACCAAACACTTAAACAATTAACATGCATTATAATTAAGTTATTAGTTACTTTAAATAATAAATGAATTAAGTATAATAAAAATGTATCTTACGCTGATATATAAAATAAGTAATTATATAAATTAGCAAGGAATTTTTAAATAAAATATATTAATAAACATATCGTACATAAGGATCCCAATAAATTTGCTGCTGATTTGACTGTTTTGGTGATTGAGATGCGATCGTAATCTGTTTGGTATATCACAGCCAGTGTTGTCAGTGTTGGCGATAACATGTATCCACTAATGCTCTGAAGTATAGAAATTATTATATCACTTATATATTTAAATATTAAGTTATAAACTATTATTACAATGAATTACATTTTATTATTAAAAATATTAAATTAATTAATTAATATTTTAACTAGTGTTAAACGTTCATATTTCTAATCACTATAAATACTTACTGAAATGAAAGATGTAATACATATTGTGATGGTAAGCACGTATCTCCATTTAACCCAAGTTAATTGTACATTTTCGGCCATAAAAATACATTGAATTAATTTGTAACTAAATAACTAAATGTAATAGTATAATACAGTATAATACAGTATAATACTAAATTTAAAAATGTGTTTTAATTTTAATAGACTAATGAATGTACAGAAATAGCATTATTGAGTTTTTAAATGTGCTATCATGTTATCATTGTTATTAAGTTAAATTTTTCCATTAATAAATAATCAGGTTATAACATGTTAATAAGTAATCTCAAGGAGATAATTGTAAGCAACATTACAAGTAATTAATACAACTAAATAGTGGTATAATTAATAATCGTTAGAAATATTACTAGTAATTAGAAATGTTGAAATAGAAATGCAGAGAGAGAGAGAGAGAGAGAGAGAGAGAGAGAGAGAGACCAACTCTTATTTTAGAAAAAAGAGCACTTTTGGAAAAGTAAGAACTTTAGAGTACAAATGGGAAAACTTTCAAATAAATATAGTAACAAATGGACACAAGTTTTTACCATTGATTTTAATAGTAATCAATTGATTTCAATGGAAGAGATGGTTACTCTCGCGGCCCTATTCTGGAGCTTTTGAATTTGCTGGAAGTGTGTATTATATGCGAATCCGTAGACACTTTATGCGTGAATCTTATTTATAAGTAATTTAGTAGAAAATGTTTGTCAAATGTCTGTTCAATTTAGGTCTTTATTTTACAAAATTATTTCAAATAAAGTTCTGTTTTTATATTGAATTTAATTACAAATATATTCATAATTAGATTTAGTTTTAATGTATTTTCAACAATCATCTGAACATTAAGTTCGAAATTCAGTCCGTTTTTGGCACTAATGTTAAGTCAATCCAAATGAGAATATATATGGGAATGAAAGTGAAAGCGCCGGCCGTTTGGAAGCACAGACTGGGGTACCAATCGATGGTATAGCGGAACAGAGTGTTGTTGAACGCCGACTGAATGGCCGGAAACACGGCCTCCAAAGCGCCCAACAGACAGAACACACGGCCCGACTCGTCGACGGGCACTGTCTTCGAGATGAGCGAACGGACGCCGACGGGTGCGATGCCGGACAGCGCGCCCACAAAGTACATCACATACAGACCCCATCGGCGCAACACTGAGCCCAACACCACAGCCGCCGAGAATAGGCTACAGAAGCCGATGATTGCCAACTTGGCGTCCGATAGACCGGCGTATGAGGACAGTAGGGGTACGGCTGCGGCCATTATGACGGTCTGCACGGCGTTGGCCACGGAGTGAATTGAGCTGAACTCTTGAGCGTCCAAACTGTGGACCCGCTCTACGTATGGGAAGAGTATGGAGAAGGCTTTGATCTCAGACATCATGAGAGCGCACATACATAGGTATAGGAGCCATAGGCGGGCGCGGCCTCTGTTTGGCCGCCGCCGTAACGCTGTCCGCACGACTCGCGCCACGTTATGGACGTCGAAAATGTATCCAAACTTAAACTCCCGGCTCACAGACCCGTTGTCTTGTGGTTCGGGATGCCCTGCTGTCCGATGGCTGTCATCCCGAGCCGTTGTCTGTGATTCAACGTTTTCGTCGTTTTCTTCGGCCACTTTATTCTTCGGGTTCTCATTGATCACAAGTAATACCTAAAGCGTTTTTAAATTCTCGTTAATAATTATCCTTTTAATAAATACAATTATTTTGTGCTCATTTAATTGTGTGCCCGAATTTGTATGATTTTATGCCCCGAAAAATTGACACTCAAATCATACCCATAAGAAAGCCACAATCGATAAGCATATACTCGCGATGAGTACTCTTTGGTAGTTATGGATCTGATTGTCTGGTGTTTGCGGATTACCGCTGCCTAACAGTTGGCCGCCAGTGAAAGTTCCCGTCGGACCCGCTGTGAAGCAGTTATAATGAGTGAGAGGGAGAGGGAGAGAGAGAGAGAGAGAGAGAGAGAGAGAGAGAGAGAGAGAGANAATTAATAATCGTTAGAAATATTACTAGTAATTAGAAATGTTGAAATAGAAATGCAGAGAGAGAGAGAGAGAGAGAGAGAGAGAGAGAGAGAGAATTTACCAATATAGAGGGCCAACTCAAAGAGTGCATATTTGACGAACCGGTGCTCTGGGCGTGAATTGTTGGCCATATAACTGTTGGCCGTAAGCATAACACAGGCCCAGCCGCCAAACATTACCACAGGTATGTATGTCAGTAGCATATAGTGTACATCTATTCTACCCAAACAAATACCAATGATAAAACAAATCATTTTTACCTAAATCAGATTATACAGGGATACAAATATCTTTTGTAATCAAACGGCGGCGGGAATTTAACAATCTTCTGGTCACCCGATTTAATAATTTATGAATTCTTTTTAATCCTTATATATTTAAAAATGATATTCATTTTATAAAATGAAAATATATCTTAAAATAGCTTCACAGCACTCACCCGAAGTTGAGGCCAACCTTTTCTAATTTTTAAACATATAAAGCCCATTGTTTTCAATGGTAATGTCAAATTCGATTTTAGACTAACTGAATTGGTCGAATTGACCGAAAATAGTATAATTAAGTAAATAAGGGTTAAGTCACTCACCCCATTCAAATTGTATAGCCATAAGCAGTTGGAGTGCATACCAGCCCCCGTAGCCCAACATAGCCAACAGTAGCACTAGTTTGCGGCCGTGAATGTACTGATCGATGAACGGCCCGATAAACAGCATATAGAGAAACGCGGGTAAAGTACTGATGATTGTGGTGTAGATCTGGAACTGAGCCAAATCGGCCAGAATATGATTAGTTATCTTATTTCAAATATTTGTTTGTTATTTTGCTATTAATATAAAAACACCCAGGTCATTTAAAAGCATTCGCCTTCTTTTCCCTATCCTACATTTGTAAATTTAAATTAAATGTTGATAATTGCCTTCTTATTCTTAATTTAATAAATACAATTGATATCATAACAGATACATTTATTTACTCAATGACCAACTAATAAATTGATAAATAACCAGGTTGCCTGGTCTTGGTTGTTTTCATAAACTACTACTACTGTTTACCAGTATTTGTTTGCGATTATATCTGATATAATTAAGTCAGTAATAACTTATTACTAATAAGTGTTTCAGAATTAGCTGATAGCTTATATTCTTTAACAAAGTAACAATTTTATCATAAATTAGATTATAATACAAGTCAATGTAACAAAAAGTGTAATATATTGTCTGATATTAATATCTAGGTAAAAAATAAAGTAATGCTCAAAAATGATACCTGAACTTTAACTCATATTTTTGTAAGTAAAACACATGCTTATAAAACAAAGCTCTTTGTTATACAAAGCTACTATATATTGAGATTATTTTATGATATAAATATTAAAAATATTTATTGTCATCGATGGCCAGCGATTTCCCGAACAATATACACATTAGACATTATTTTATACAAATTTATAAAGAGCTTATTTTACGCGATTGTGCACTAGAAAAATTAAACACATTTATAATATAAATTGTATAAATGTGCATGAATGACCACTATAGATAAAAACGTGCCGCGCCCTTGATTGTGGCCGTGGTGGTCACCCGATGTTTGGCCACTTATTGGTAGTGTTTAAACTGGTTCGGGACTCCGATGTCAAATATATTGGCTGATGATATGTTCATAGGGTAGGGATACAGGGAATAGACTATTGAGGATCACTTAGAGATGTTAACGAACGGCTAGCGATTAAATTAACCGTGTTTTACAGTATTTCAATGATAAAAAAATTCCCGAAAAAAGTAACTTTAAAAATAAAACCCCAATTAAAGTTTAATAACAAGAGGTATAAAAACTATACCCACACTGCCACCAACCCTGATATATTCCCTACTGATTACCACAGATACCCATCATTTCTAATGTGTGTGAGAGAAATGGTGTTAAAAATGGCAGATGTAATCAAATCGGGGGTGTCTTCAGATTTTGGTCTTAAAATCTAGTTTAATCTTCAATTAAAAAATTGAAAAATTTGTGACAAGATGGCAGACAGTTGTTGATAATGATGGAGAATATATCATTGATTTAAGTTTATTATCTTGTGAATAAAATAAATTTACAATTTGAATCAAAAATGAGCATTACTTTTTTGGGGCCCTGATATAAATTGATATAATTCTATGGGATATTCCTGAGTATTTGATTGGTTGGAATATCCAGAGTTAACACTTTGCTTATCACTAAAGAAAATTTAAACAAAATTGAAAGGATAGCGCTTGAAAAGGGTCGACGTTTATGGTTTTTGTTGTCATACATTATGGCTAGCTTTTACTATACATGCATTCATTTGATGACTACTAATTCTTAATTCAAACTACATGTATACAAACTACTGTATACAAATTTTAATATTTAGTTTAATACTTGGCTTTACTAATCCAAAAACCCAAAAGAGAGTTCGTTGTCTAATAGTAGTCTAAAACATACTGGTTAACTTGATATACATGCTAGTTTTCGTATAAATTTAATGAAGATATAAGGCCGTGTTATATTACGGGGAATTGAACCTACAACCCGTAGTCCCAGGGAATACTGTGCAATGTACTGTACAACTTCATTCCAAAGTACAACTCTGGTAAACCAACATTGAGCCACACTTTCAAAAGTGTTTGCAATGAAATGAAATATAATGACACGAATTAAATTTTTGTTTAATTATTTTTCTATTAATTAAGCAATTAATAATATCCTGTAACATTTATGCGGAGTAATCTTAAAGGACATCCTTATTTCAAATGAATGAATTGTGTTTTTAATAACTTTCATGTCGTTTATTATAATTAGATGTTGTAAAATTTATACACGTTAATTAATTAATTGCTAATTTTATAAATATAAACTTACTTCTATTATTCTCTCATAATGGACAATGGGACAAGAATAACCTGGGTAAAATGGAAGTACATGACTACTTTAATCGTATGCATTACATGTTTCATTGGGGTAAAACAATTTAATTATTATACTAACAATTAATTAAAAATTTAATTGCAAATTTTATGCATACGTATACAAAATATAATAAGTTAAATAAATAATATCATGATCAAATCAAAATGTTTATATCCAGAGTATCAGCGCTTATATGTTTTCGCCAACACTGACAACACTGGCTGTGATATACCAAACAGATTACGATAGCATCTCAATCACCAAAACAGTCAAATCTTTTGCCAATTTGTTGGGATCTTTGCGTATGATTTACTTAATTTAATAGTTATAATTTACGACCATGGTGATCCTATCAATCCATATTAAATATCTATTTATTACTAACATTTACTGATAAAATAAATGTAGATAAAAATACAGATATGAACAATGTAGTTTATAAACCTAGTCGACTGACCCTCCCCTCCGCCCGCTCTATGGGATTTAACATGAAATCCCAGCCTAAGTCTATGGCTATACTTTAACATGTGGCTAATTGTATTTTATAAATAATGTTAAATTTATTGGAATTTTTTTTAATGAGTTTCAATGTGATTACACTTTAAGTTTATGACATAGGATTACTATGGGTAGTACTGAGTCTATGGGTTAATGCTAATCCTATGAACAATGTTAAGCCTATGTGTAATGTGGAATTTAACATAGAGTGGGATTTAAAATAGAATTACAGCTATAGCAATGCTTTAACATGGGGATAATGTTAAGTTTATAAAATAGGCTTAACATGGGCATTTTAGTGTGGATTATCCTATGGGTAATGTTTAGAATTTTCAAAGGGTACCATAATGTTAAATCTATGTGAATTTCAATTCTATGGGTGATGTTAGGTCTACGGTAATGCTAATTCTATAGATAATGGTAATCCTATAGGAGTAATGATAAACACTCAAAAATTCTTATATATTTTATTGATTTATATAAAAACTATTTTCATTTTATGTATAAGTGTTTGGTTGGCGGGGAATAAACAAACCGATAGTAATTACAATATGTCTAATATTGTGCGGAATTGTTGTAACGTTTACTCCAATCGCGGTATCGCTTAACGGATTATATTTACTTATGGCTGTCTATGGCATCACAATTACCGGTCAATCCATACTATGTCTGGTATGGATCGCCGATGTCTGGGGTCTGGACAGCGGCCCATATATGCAAGTCTTGCAATTCATGTCTAGTTTAGCCGGTATTGTCGCCCCTCTGGTCGTCGCCCCTTATCTGCCGACATCTGTAGGCGAGTCTGAATATACAGCCGAAGACATAACTGCCATGAAATGGACACTTTTCACACCATATATGATAATCGGTATCATAACAGCAGTCAATGGCATACCTTTTATACTAATGTTTTTATTGAGAAGAATAATACCGGAAAACCAGTCAATCATTATTACTGACACTAGTATTGACAATAATAACAGTAAACGCCATAAACGCGACAAAAACGGTAAAATAGTGTCCAAAATACACACATTATGGACACTATTTGTCAATAATATCAGATCACAACTAATGCCGACAAATACCGTATTTGTAATGATTATAATGTGCGGCCTTTTAAAGTCATTGCTATACGCGGTTCAAGAGACCAAACTGACCAACATTACTAAATTTAGCACCGAGATGGGCCTGACTGAGGTCAGTACACAATACGCCGCCTACTTTAGTACCGCAATATCGCTGGCCTGCGGCGCCTCCCAAGCACTGGCCATACCGTTGGCCCACTATATCAGCGCCATTAACATTATATGGATCGGCGTTTTGTTGCAATTTCTGTCACAATTACTGCTATTGTTTGCACACAAATCGGTATTCGTTATATGGATAGCGTGTGTAATGTTTGGTGTGGGTGTGGGCCCACTGTTTGGGGCCACTTTTCAGCTGGTTCAACAATTCACCCCGCTCACTGAGCTTATAGCCGTATTGTACACTATTATCATTGGCTGCCTTCAAATGGTTATCCCATTAATTTACGGCCCATTAATGGAGAGTAATGTAATGTCAATGGTTTATATGGATCTTATTTTAATTGTTTTAACCATAATTGTTATTTCTATTATTCAAAGTGTATTGAGAAAATAAAAAATTTAACACTTTTGTTGTTTTCATATTTTATAAATACTTTTCAAATATTTTTATAAATAAGATTATTAGTGTAACTGTTCCCTTATGCCATAAGGCTTATGGTGATCTAAAAAAAGTCACATTTAATTTCGTACACACTTATACTTTTTTCAGCCTTTATGAATATTTTAGATAATTGATGATTAAATGGCAGTTTAATAATTATTTTGAAATTACATAGTTGTTTTTGCTCGTATCTAATGATAGTGGCTGTATAATATTCTAGACATAAATAATAAAGTAATTTTACAACTCTATCTATACTGGAAATACATAAGGACTAACAGTAAACAAATATACCAATATTTTATAAATAATTTATGAAAGTTATGTTTAATTATTTTGTCATTAATAAAGAACCTTGCTATAACATTTTTGCTAAATAATCTTAAAGGACATAATTAAGTAGTATTATTTCATTAACTTTATAATGCGATAATATTTGTTAATAAAAACATTTTGTTTATTAATTATTAAAATCATTATTTAGAAACACTCCGAAAAAACACTTATCGATAATCTTTCAGGTCTTTTACCACAACTGCCTGAACACGAGTTATATGACAGTTGCCTAAACTGTTTAAGGGTATCAACTACTCTACCGACTAGTCTAGTCGGTGGTCACCCGAGGCCGACCGGCGTTCGTCATAAGCCTGTTTGGCCGCGCGGCACAACTCGCCGGCCATTTGCCGACCCGTCTGTGCGACCAAACCGTAAAACACTCCCTCACTCGAGGCCAACAACTCGTGTGGCGGCCCGTACTCTACAGCCCTCCCGGCGTCCATCACCAGCACCTGATCCGAGTCGATAACAGTGTGCAGCCGATGGGCTATTGTGAGTACAGTTGCGGCGGCGAAATGGCGGCCAATGGCCCGCTGTATGAGCGCATCGGTCTCGGGATCGACCGAAGCGGTCGCCTCGTCGAGCACAAGGATGCGGGAGCGGCGCAGTATAGCCCGCGCCAGACATAGCAACTGGCGCTGACCTACAGATAGATTGGCGCCGCCGTCCGTCAACTCGTGGCCCAACTGTGCGGGCATTTCCAGCACCGCCTGCCGGAGCTGTACGGCCTCTAACGCCTCCCATAGCCGGTCCTCCCGGTGCTCGTCAAACGGGTCCAGATTATGACGGACAGAGCCGCCGAAGACTATCGCTTCCTGCGGTGCGACAGACAACTGGCGCCGGAGTTCGCCGACTAGTACTGTCCGGTGGTCGACGCCGTCGATGAGTATACGGCCACCGGTCGGGTGTAGTCTAAATAGCGCGGCCACCAGTGAACTCTTGCCGGCGCCCGTCCGGCCGACAACACCCACCCGTTGTCCGCCCGTAAACACCATGTTTAGGCCGTTTAGGGTCGGTTCCGGTCGATTCGGGTACCGGAGGGACACGTCTACAAACTCTATGCGACCGGTTTGTGGCCACTCCCGGGGCGGCGACTGTAGGCTGTCTGTAAGCTCGGTCTCCGGCTCGAGACCGCTGTACTCGACAATACGCTCGACGGACACCATTTGAGTCTCGCATTCGGCCGACTGCCGGACCCCCCACTGAGCCATTCCCGCCAAACCCATGGCCAGAGTGAAGGCCAGACCAGCGCTGCCACTCTCCAGGTCTGTGGTGTTAAGACAATGGATCAGTTGAGACAATCATTGTCAATGAGATCAACACAAAAGCCATACCCTTATGATAGACCATCAGAAATAGTGTCACACAGAAGAGGTACGACACACACAGCCAGTCCATTGTCACACCTGTAATGGCAGAGCACCGGGCGGTTAGTGTTAGGGGCAGAGCGTATACCATAGGCAAAGGTGCGGCGGAACCGCTTTGGGTGATCACCTAAAACTCTTGAGGCGGAGATACACATGAAATAAGCGGACGTGTGATCGTTCTGATGGCGATAATACTGCCGAAGAAACAGGTCCTGCACTTTGAAGGCACGGATTGTCGGCAAACCGCTCAGCGTTGTGGTCATGTGGTCGTAGAGAGGGCTCCGGGCTATGTGTGGAGAGAGAGAGAGAGAGAGAGAGAGAGAGAGAGAGAGTCCAAAGTGATTACAAAGAGCTAATCTCTGTATTGCATTACCGATGCCTTCAAAACGCTTAATATCTCGTCCGGTCTTCAGATACAGCCATCGGATGACCAAAATAATAGCGATTAGGAAAATGGACGCAATTATGAGATATGGATTCACTATTGAGACCACAATTACGGAACCGATTATCTGCGCGAAGATCTGCACACAAAGACAAAGACAATCGTTTAAATGATCTAATGGTAAGTTTATATATGTCTTGAGCTATCACTTGATTGAGTTCATAGGAAACTGTGGGCAACTGTTCGTCGACAACACCCATATCTTTGGTGAATCGGTTTAGTATTCGGCCTGAAATCGGGATACAATTATACCATCGATGAAGACATACAATCGTTGGATCAATTGATTACCGATGGGTTTGGTCTCGAAGAAAGCGATGGACGTTCGCATGAGTCGTCCGAATACACGGTTATGGAGATTGACTGACGCGCGGACGCACATGAAGAACCACGTGCCCGACCGGACCAGTTGGGTGATGAATATGACCGCCATTAGTACCGAGTATACCATCACGTTATGGTCTTCATCGGCATCGAAATGGCTGGCCGTCCGGTTCTTCGCTGCCTCTTCTCTGTTAATCCTAAAGTCCGAGAGAGAGAGAGAGAGAGAGAGAGAG
>CAJPIZ010003036.1:0-12456 GCA_905368565.1 Medioppia subpectinata
TCAATCAAGTGGTCACTAAATTCAAGCACTCGTGGCTTTTCCAAAGAGATTTGACGCCATTCTTCAAACAAATCCTATCGCCTTTGATTCTCTCCTGCTTTTCAGTTATCGCTCAGACCGTCAATAACGAAGAAAAGCTATCAATTCAGAAGTCTTACTACTCTTTGCTATCAATTCTTGTCACTAATAATATTATGGATCCATTCCTTGCAATCGGTATATAATTTGTACATTTAATGAATGAATAATTAGATTTAAATTGATGTTATAATTGCAGAGAAGCCTCTAATGGAACAGATCTTAATCACAGTATTTCAGGGATCCATTGATTTCCCCGATGCTGTCACACAACGAGTTTGTTTCCAAATTCTCCGCAAATTTGTTGAATTTTATGGTAAGAATTATATATACCTTACATTGTATTATAGGATACATTATAATTGTGACAATTGGTGTCTATTTAACAGGCAATTCAAGTGAAGGAGCGATCAGTGATAAGGAGGTAAAGGTGGCGGAGAATGAGGCTCAAAGTGTGGGCAGCAATGAATTCGTACAATTTATATACAAGTCTATAATCCCGGCCTGTTTTGTGGCCCCCATTCGTCAGAACTCGCTGAGCGTTAATCAGTTACTCACAAACAGAACAGAATTCTGTTAAGTCAGTTGCGCTCCGTGGGGACTCAACAGGCGTATGGACAGGAGAGTCAAGAAAGGGGTTGTAAAGGGTTTAATATAGTTATGTTCGCAATTGATTCACACATTGATTGACAACGACTTGAAAGTAGCTAAACGTGCGTTTAAAACATTTTGTCAACAATTTAAACAAAACGAAATCACATAACTATTAATAAGAGATCTATTTTTTTAAATTAATATTTTAATTTATATTTAAAATTTATATATAAATAATAATTGAATATAACTTTCGTATGAATTCATATAAATGTTATTATAATATATTTACGTTATATTTAAGCCATTAATTGTCTGTAAAAATGAATTAATTTTGTTTTTCAAATGTTAATCATTTGCTTTAACTTTTTTGTCGTTTTGTTTTGAGTTTTGTTTTTGTTGTTTTGAAGCATTGGTTCAAATGAATTCAATAAATGATACTTTCTGTGGCATTTGTTAAACAATTGATTACGTTATGCTATTAATTTATTATAATTGGCTGCTGTGACAATGTAATATTTCAACCATCTGTATTTTTCACTGTGAAAATTTCACAAAACATTGTTTTGCCAAAACTTGTTGACTCAATTGAAGTAACGTTATCTATGAATGGTGTGTGAAATGCAGTTGTGCTGCAATGTTACAGCACTGAATACAGTGTAACTCTTATATAACGAACACAATGTGAAGGTTATGTTGCATATTATGCGCCCAATTGTTGTCGAAAAGGCATAAAAAGGCTGAGAGTGTATGTAATGGGAGAGTGTCTGTGCTTTTTATACACGTTTGTCGACAGCAGTAATGACTGATTGTATGACTAATGCTGTGAATTGCGTACAAATGGCTTGAATTGAATGCAGAGTTGATTTGAATGACAATATTATGATTGAATCAATGGTTTGTCATTTCAATACATCATATGATTGAAAGCATTGCAACCATTGCTTCAATGCATACAATATATCAATCGTTTGGCAATTATCTCATGTGAAGGACATGTGCGAACCCATGGACCGCATACTCTCCGAGTTCACCACTCGGACATCAGCTGATCCAGCGTTTGCTCGCGATTTACTCGAGTGTATGTCTTAAGCACTGATTGACACATCACTGGTGTTACCATTGAATTGATTTGTTTGTTATTTCAGGCAATAATTGGGATCTGAAGTCAGCGTTGAAAGCGTTTTACAGAATCAATGGTTTGATTCCAATGAAAGACACGAAACCCGTCGAAGACATTCACAATGACAACGATTGCCATTCATTGCCATTCAGTGACACAAATGAACTCAAAATTAATAACTATTTGAATACCAAAAAGTGTGGAAACGATTGTTTGCCACAAATGGTGACAATAAAGTGCAGTTCAGAGCCGTCGCTATCATCGCATTCATCCCAGTGTTCAGACGACTCGTCCAATACATCCTCGCCATCGAAATTAGGCATTCATTCAAAATGTGATGATTCGGCCGCAGATGTGATGGAAGAGACGACCAAGAAGTTGAGTCGAGGCATCTCCAGAGCCACAGATAATGTCAACTTAGTGTCCAAAGCGCGCAATGAATTCGCACAAGACTTCAAGACGTCGTGTCGCGGAAGTCGTCTCTTAAACACCAATAGTTTTCTGGAAACCCCGGACTTCACGTTCACATTACCCGACCTTTCCATACATCCCGAGGACTTCAGACTCTTTTTAGAGCACGACTTGATTGAGAAGTCGACACTCGTTTCACTCGAATCTTCCCAAAGACTCAACTGGTGGTCAGCCGTATGTCACAAGTTGTGGCCATTGGCCACCACTGGTGACGGCAACTGTCTATTACACGCCGCGTCATTAGGTGAACATCATTATAAGCATTTTATATTCATTTTGTTTATTTAATAAATTGGTTGCCACGACAGGGATGTGGGGCTTTCACGACAGACTACTGGTGCTAAGGAAAGCATTGCACGCATTGCTGTCCAACAGTTCATATACGGCAGCGTTTTATAGGCGATGGAAATGGCAAACATATTTCCAGAACTTTAAAGCAGGGCTTATATTCTCAGGTATTTTCAATACAACCGAAATATATTTGAATCGTTTAATTGATGTTTGATTGTAATAGAGAGCGAATGGCGTCAAGAATGGGATTGTTTGTTGAAAATGGCTTCAACTGAACCCAGAGTTAGAGCACATTCTGATTACAAGAGTTCTGAATTAAATGGCGGCAAAAAGAATGACCCGTTGGATGAGATTCAGCCACACGTTTATGAGAGTCTGGAAGAGATTCACATCTTTGCTTTGGCACACGTTCTCAGGCGACCTATTATTGTGATCGCAGACACTATGCTTAAAGACCTGACCGGTAATCACTCGATATGACACTTTTTACCACAATTGAGCCCTGAATTATGTGGTTTATAGAATCGTTCGGCCCTTTAAACACTAAATATTTTATTTGTAACATTTTCTCTGATCTGTCTTCAGGTGAAGCATTCTTTCCAATACCTTTCGGTGGAATATATCTTCCACTCGAATGTCCGGACAATAATCTCATGAAATCTCCTCTTTGTCTGACTTACGGTTTGTATTTAATGAACTATTTTTTATAACAATATATTGATTATATGTTGTTGTGTTGCAGACGCCGCACACTTTTCGGCATTGGTATCGATGGACAAAGAGATTCAATTCGTTGACAATCATCCGTCGCCACCGCCCGCAGCCATTCCTCTAATGGATTTTGAGCACAATATACTTCCGCTTCAATTCGTTGTCGATCCGGGAGAAGAAGTGTTTAGAAAAGAGCAACACTTTACCGACGAATTGGTCCAACGTTTGACTCTTAACGAAAGCGATAAAATAATGCTTTTGAAGCAATATTTTGATGTAAATTATATCGAATGTCCAAAACCTGAGACGGATTTAGTTATTGATAAAAAGCCAGTGAAACGAAACGCGAAGTTAAGTGCAATGGAAAAGTCGCGAACACTTCCGAGTAGTTTTGAATCGGACGACAGCTCGTCGGACGCGCCGTCAGCCTCTAGTGTTGGCGGGAGTGTCAGCAAAGCGAAAGCCTTCAGTACCAAAGCAGCCAAACAGTTGTTAATGATTACCAAACATTTCGGATCACTCGGAAGAATGAGTAAACGAATTAAGAAGAATTTGGGAACTTTTGCCAAAAGAGGCACTTCTTTTCGTAGTAAATCCAGTGCTTTGTCTCCAACCAAAACATGTGATTTGAATTCAGTTAAAACCAACGCTAACTCTAGTGAACACCAAAAGGACGGTCTCTCCGACTGTGAGCTAAACATCTGTTTGATAGACTCGTCGACAATAGTTGTCGCGCTTTTGCATACAGACAGACGGCATATATATTACGATGAGATGATTAGAAACTATTTAAACACAGCCAGAGCTCGATTCCTGAGACAAATGCGAGAGAAAAAGTCGATTCCAGCGACTAATGCACCACTCATTACATCCAAATCCAGCTCTAATACCGAAAATACGGAGACTAATCATAGTCTCACGTTATGTGTGAATACCGGGTGTAAAATGTTTGGCACTTCGCATAACAATTATTTGTGTTCGTCTTGTTTTGCCCAACAAAAGCAACAGTTGAATGAAAATCACGTCAACAGCACTACAATTACCAATGATTGCAACAAAACCAATGATATGTCAAACGATGTGAACATAGGGTCTGATTCACAACACTTGAAAGTGTCCTTAAATTCGCCAAAAAGTAAATTAGTTGACGAAGACTTACCGGTAGTTATAAAGTGTGCGAACTCTAACTTCTATGTCCCGACTTCTATCTAAACAAACGCTTTTACAATCTCTTAACTTTAAATTTTACCATTACTTTAGACTTGAATTTATATGTAAATATTTTTATCCGACCATCACTTTAATTGTCACTCAATTTCTACATTGTTTTCATTTGTATTTACATTTTTAAAATTCATAATAATAATTGGTTTCGAAATTAATGTGAGGACAGCGTAAGCATAGATTGTTAGCATTTGCTTATGATTTATAAATTTATAAAGAGATAGTTTTTACCGTAAATCCCGCCTTAATTACTCTTTGTACTCAAATACTGGCTAACAATCAAATGATTTATACTCTATATTGTTATAAATATGCAAACATTTATTGTAATTGTCTTTATAAATACAGTACTGTATAGTCATTAAACGTATTCATATCTTATATGTGGAAATAAGCACTTGTTTTGGTGATTAAAACATATTGTTTTGTCGACTAAACAATTAGGCATTCATTTAATGTAATAAATGGTTATATATTTTGAACAATTTAAAAGCGAGTAAATAAAAAAACTACTGCCGATTACATCACTTAACTTTTGTTTCATCCATTTCATCGACATTTCAACAAATAATAATAAATACTTTTAAAAGTTTTATTGAATTTTAAAAGAAATAATTAGTGCCTTTTATTTGAAACTAATTTTACTTGTATTTTATTCTCATTGATATCTCTTATATTGAAATTACTTTTAGTCTTAATTTACAGATGCGTTGAGTTATACCATAAGAAAAATATTATATTAATATATGATTAAAAATGTCATTATCTATAATAAATATATTGTGATTATATTTATGTGATTTAGTGATAACCACTAAATAGTCTCAAACTTTTTGTTTGCACTCAAAAGCAATTATAAACATATATTCTTTATAAACATTAATGTCTCTCAATGTATAGTACATTACAATTCAATGGCATTTATATATTATATATATAAATATTAAATTATATTTATTTTAACCCAAACTAAAACCAAATAAAGTAATTCATTAATTCAATACCTAATTGTCTCGTTTACTATTGCATGTAATACTCAATTGAATGCTTACATAACGTAAACATCATCATTGAAAACCATCGGATCTAATGTGATCATTGATCATGTTACATCCTTTTATAGGGGCAACAAATCTACCGTCACTGTACAGTAACTATAAATTTTTAACATGGTCAAAGTCCTATGTTTCTCGTCTATACAATATACATTTGAATATGATGATTTCAATATAGTTGAAGACACTTTTCTAACTCACTTTCACTCTTAACTGTAAAATGTGATCATTTTATTAATTTATGGTCAAAAATAATTGTTATTTTAATTATATTTATCCGCATTAAAAAGTTTTGCCTTAAAATTCTAATTCCGTCCGCAATAAGCAATACTTTCTATACGAGCAACTGTTGATCACATTTATAGCTTGGTAATTTAGATTTTGTTACTCAACATATTTTAAATTAAAATAATGTAATGTACTAGGCGCATTTCTCTTTACAATATTTTAATGTTTTGTATAGAACTATAGTTTGTGTAAAATTATTATAATTAAGTTGATGTCAATTCTTAATAATTGGCACTCTATTTAATAACCAAAGTTTACGGTCAGTTTAGTATCACTTACTATTGGTTTGTGAATCAAATTCACAAACAGTACACAAAATGCACACAAAGTTTTTATGAAGTTGAATCCAAGTGATTAAGTGTTCAACAAATAGTGTTTCCAATTGTCTTCATTTCAATCTTCAAAAGTCATGCAATTAAAAGCGAGAGAGAGAGAGAGAGAGAGAGAGAGAGAGAGATATTGATATAATTTGGGAAATGTTGGGGAAAGAACTGAGAGGACAGGTATGCGGACAACTCAGGGGTGCCTCGCGTTGACTGAATTGTCTTAAGACAAGACAAACACTCATTGACTAATTGCGAGTCAGAGTTTTGACGAATGGGGGCCACAAAACAGGCCGGGATTATAGACTTGTATATGAATTGTACGAATTCATTGCTGCCCACACTTTGAGCCTCATTCTCCGCCACCTTTACCTCCTTATCACTGATCGCTCCTTCACTTGAATTGCCTGTTAAATAGACACCAATTGTCACAATTATAATGCATCCTATAATACAATGTAAGGTAAATACAATTCTTACCATAAAATTCAACAAATTTGCGGAGAATTTGGAAACAAACTCGTTGTGTGACAGCATCGGGGAAATCAATGGATCCCTGAAATACTGTGATTAAGATCTGTTCCATTAGAGGCATCTCTGCAATTATAACATTCATTGAAATCTAATTATTCATTCATTAAATGTCAAAATTATATACCGATTGCAAGGAATGGATCCATAATATTATTAGTGACAAGAATTGATAGCAAAGAGTAGTAAGACTTCTGAATTGATAGCTTTTCTTCATTATTGACGGTCTGAGCGATAACTGAAAAGCAGGAGAGAATCAAAGGCGATAGGATTTGTTTGAAGAATGGCGTCAAATCTCTTTGGAAAAGCCACGAGTGCTTGAATTTAGTGACCACTTGATTGAATTATTGACGGTCTGAGCGATAACTGAAAAGCAGGAGAGAATCAAAGGCGATAGGATTTGTTTGAAGAATGGCGTCAAATCTCTTTGGAAAAGCCACGAGTGCTTGAATTTAGTGACCACTTGATTGAGAAGTGGAATCAATTCTTGCAGTGTTTTGGTGTTGAGCTCTTGTGAGAGCAGAAACAGACTTTGAATGGCAGAGGGAAGGAGTGGCACGATATCGCTCTCATCGAGACATACGACACAGCGGTGCAGGAATTGACGCGTCGACGACTGGATTATGAAAAGCATATCTTCGTTAAGCCCTAAACTCAACGATTTCACAAAGAGGTTAAATGATTGGATATATAGTTCTTGCAGTCCAATAGATTTAATAGTATGTATATTAGAGAAGGCTTTGGAGGTTCGGGCGGCCAGTGATATGAGATGCGAGACTTGATTGCAATATTGTTTAACAAGCAATTGGTTCGATTCATTGGGCACTTTGCCCTTTTCAGCGTTCACCTCATTGGACAGCTTTAAACAGATGTCTTCAAATTTATCCCAAATTGGATTAATTAATAAAGTCTTCATTAAAAACTGTTTTCGAATTGGTTCGATTCATTGGGCACTTTGCCCTTTTCAGCGTTCACCTCATTGGACAGCTTTAAACAGATGTCTTCAAATTTATCCCAAATTGGATTAATTAATAAAGTCTTCATTAAAAACTGTTTTCGGTTGCAATCGAAGTGTTGATTGGAAATGATTAGAATGGAAACCGTTTCGTAAACATTCAACTGATCCTCAATTGTAATGGAATAACGGATGTCATCGAAAATATTGACATTCTTTGCTTTAGTGAGCACTGCGTTAGTCGTGTCGTCCGTTTCGGTCGCAATGATGTCCAGTTTGAGGAAGTCTTGCAGTCGTTTGAGAATGTCTTCAGTAAAGTTCTGTTGTTTGTCATTAGCTTTGGATTTGATCTGAGATTTGACGAACTTATTGAACATAAGCGCGACTTTACTCCTCATTTTAGGGCTATTGTTCTTAAAGCCGCGTTCGTCCAGAAATGAGATCAGAATCTGTGGCACCAAATAATTCAGATTATTTGCGAAAAACTTTTCGTATCTTAAAATTAAATCAAAATTGGTTCGATTCATTGGGCACTTTGCCCTTTTCAGCGTTCACCTCATTGGACAGCTTTAAACAGATGTCTTCAAATTTATCCCAAATTGGATTAATTAATAAAGTCTTCATTAAAAACTGTTTTCGATTGCAATCGAAATGTTGATTGGAAATGATTAGAATGGAAACCGTTTCGTAAACATTCAACTGATCCTCAATTGTAATGGAATAACGGATGTCATCGAAAATATTGACATTCTTTGCTTTAGTGAGCACTGCATTAGTCGTGTCGTCCGTTTCGGTCGCAATGATGTCCAGTTTGAGGAAGTCTTGCAGTCGTTTGAGAATGTCTTCAGTAAAGTTCTGTTGTTTGTCATTAGCTTTGGATTTGATCTGAGATTTGACAAACTTATTGAATATGAGCGCCTGAAATGAGGAGTAAAATCCCGATAACAAGAATTTCGGCGCAAGCAGGTCTTTACTCTAGTCTTAGACACCGTGGTTTATTAAGTCTAATAAACGCTTTTTGAAAAGCATAGAATTTTAATTTAGTTAATAAATGGATTGCGTGTAAGAGTGGGGATAAGTAGAGATCGACGAAGTGATCAATAATTGGAGCAAAATTTCAATACGTTTTGTATCGTTGAGAAAACTTAGGTTTTCTCCGATTAGATAGAAATAGTAGAGACATATCTCGATGTCTGCGAATGAATAGCTATTGGCAGACATTCGCCAATTCATAAGCAATGGTTCGATGAGTTGACTGCATATCGTTTGAATCACAACCGAAGAGTTAAGAAGCATTAGGTTATCGAACAGTACTTTACAAGACTTGCGGAACTCGTCGAAAGTGGTCTCTTCTTCGAGACTGAAGTCGTGATCCATTGGATATTTACACTTCTCAATGATTATGCGCAAAAATATTAACATTTTCTCCTCTAATGTCTTGTCGACAACAGCCGTACTGTTGCTCTCCTTTTTGGTCAACGAGTTTTTGGCCCATTGTATGTACTCTCGAGTGAAGGGATGTATTTGAAGTGACACTAAATTGTTTTTATGTGATAAGAATTGGCACAAAACGGTGAATTTAGACTCAATTGCATCCGATATATAGGACAGCGCCTGAATGTTCCAACTCTTGTCGAGTTGTGGATTATTTAAATCATTTTTAGTTTTAAACTTTTTGAACGCTTCGATCAATTCGATGCCAATAGTGTTCATTAGTTTAGAGAACTTCACAGTAAATAAGCTGTCGTTGCCTTGGCTTTCATTGGCATGAGTTGAGTCGCAAATGAGAAGCAATTTATGTTTGATTGACTCGACATTCATGAATTGCTCGATGAGTTGGGTTTTGGCTAAAGAGTCCATCCCTTTATGCAGAATACCATTAAAACAGTCGGTGACAGAGCATCGGAATGTGTCGATTGGGAATAAATTAAATAAATTAGTCATAATTGAGTCGTTGGTTATCAGATTGATGTCAATCCACGCCACATAAGCGCCGATCACTTCCACACATAAACACACTGTCGTTGGACTCGAGTCGCGGTAAGTGTTCTGTCAATTCATTTATAACAAATGCATTCAGTTATAGATTATTCACTTTTCATAGACCGTACAAAACAACTCACAATAACATTGAGCCAGAAATCAGCCAATTCTTGGAGACAAGTCTCTCGCATGAGATCCTTAATAATGGTATTTCTTTCCATTTCCTGATCACCAGAAATACAATGTTAACAAAATTTGTCAAACGTTTCGATCGATGCAAACCTTAGCACTTCTGGGAATCTCTCTGTCGGCGACGTCTCCATTGATTTGGAGCAAAATTCTAAGAAAAAGATCACAATTCTGTTGGTTCTGACACACGCTTAAGAT
The DNA here is from genome assembly GCA_905368565.1 of Medioppia subpectinata. NCBI lineage: Eukaryota > Metazoa > Arthropoda > Arachnida > Sarcoptiformes > Oppiidae > Medioppia > Medioppia subpectinata. Next base: position 10,015 of record CAJPIZ010003036.1, read on the forward strand.
GTCGGCGAAGAATGTGTTCCACTTCTGGAGCGGAAAGTCGAGCAAAAAGACTGAATTCACAATATATGCCAATTTGTTGAGAATATAATTCGACGAAAAGTGGTTGCAATTAAACCACTCGAAGATGAATCGTCTCAACACAGCTCTCCTCTCATCGCTATCACTCGAATACCTGTCGTAAACAATGGATTCATTGGAACCGTTGAGTGATTCATGAGCGCAGAGATAGTGAGTGATTCAGACCTGGTTTTGATGTAATTCTCGATGACCTGAAGGCAGAAGAAAACGGCCGATTCGTCCACCACTTGATTGGACACAAGACAGTCCACACATAACTTCCAACCGAATTCATCGCTCTTTAAGCGCTCGAAGTATTCAATTGTCTGCGAATCAAAGCAAAGCAAACATGTGTTAAACACGTTGTACTCAAAGGCTATATCGTTATCATTAATGGACACCTCTTTCTGAAGCGTTGCATCACTTCTTAGGCTATAGTTGGAGATAAGCCTCAAATCCATGTCTCAAACGCCACTTAAAGTCGATTCAAAACAATCGCTATTTAAATGAAATCCGTTTTAATTGCAATCAAATTGAATACAAAAATGTGATCAAAACATACCATAAATTGCATTCAAACCACACTTTCATTCAGTCATCAAAAGTAGTGAACAAAACATTTGCCATAAATTAGTTTCAATCAAATGTTGAATCAATTAATGTATGAATTATTCTGAGTAAATTAGTAATGAAGTTAATTTTGATATTAATTTACGCAAAATTTATCTTTAAGTAAAGTTTTCGTAAAAAATGTAAGTTAAAACAAAGCGTAAAAATAACTGTTGTGCAAATAATAGCTATTCTCTATAGTCAGTGCACTTAGCGTTCACTACACACACAAATCCAGGAATTCCCACATTTTAGGGCACTTTTAGGGTATTTTCCAGAATATGTACGAAACTTATGAATACGTTGTAAACGAAATATAGGAATATTACGAAACACTGGAAATATCGAACCCTTATATCGATATTATAGTGCAATACGAGCGCAACAATCGATTATTTTTTACAGTAAATGTAATTCCCGTTTCATTTCTTCCACTCGTATTCAATATGTGTTGAGTTTTTAATTTTTTATTCAATTTATTAACTTTTTTGACATTAATTTTTTAATTGATTTTTTTTTTGTTGAATTAAAGACTTTGCAATTCATTAAATAGGGAAGTGTTGAGTGATTATTATTACAAACATATGTTTTTATAATCTCTGCATTACATTACTCTTTGGGAAAACTCGATAAAAGTTATTTTGTTGAATTAAAGACTTTGCAATTCATTAAATAGGGAAGTGTTGAGTGATTATTATTACAAACATATGTTTTTATAATCTCTGCATTACATTACTCTTTGGGAAAACTCGATAAAAGTTTTTTTACAATTCAATGGAAACATAATTTAATTGTAACATTACGTTAACGTAATTATAATTATTATAACAAGTGATTAAAAGAGAGCAATAAAATGAAATAATATATTAATTAAAACTGGATTTTATATTGATTTCGATATTTAAAAACTATATTATAAATACTTTATTATAAAATGTGTTAAAATATTTATGCAATTATTTTAACGTTTTGGCATTAATTTATTTTATTTGTTAACATTACATAATATGTTAATATTATTAAGTATTTATGAGATAAGGTTGATGATTTTATCTAAATCATATTTTATTGTTACCGGGAAATATAGTTTATAGAATCACAAATTTAACCAATATTTTCATGGTCCTTTTTATTAATTCGCCCTTTTCTAGATGGGGACTATATTGGTAAATTTTTAAATTACTAAATTAATGTAATAATTTCGATAAAATCAAAATTGACTTCACAATCATTAGAATACTGTACATAAATAACATTAATTTAGTATATTTTATGCGATTTTCTGTTTTTCCATTGACATCACAATTAATCAATTCCTGCAGAATCTTCATCTCATTTGAACTCTTGATTCAATTGTTTAAGTAATTTATAGATTTATAAATCAAATAAGTTTTAAAAAGTATTTTTTTTAGTGACAAATATGATCATAATGATTTATTGGAATTGATTCTATACTGCAATAATTGCTAATTCGTTTAATGAACTCATTTAACATATTTACCATATTTCAAATGTGACATTTGTTTATTTTCAATTTGTGTTCATTGATACCGTATTAATTAACATTACATTAAATGTACCACCTTACGTACACTTTTGTAATAATCATGAAATAAATCTAACTTTTTTTAGCCAAACATATTAAATATTAAGGATGGGGCAATAATATATTATATTTGTATAACACATGTGTAATTGCATGTTATTAATGACAAGACTTGCTAACTATTGATACTATTTGTTAAAAATGGACATAATTCACCTAAGCTTATGATA
>CAJPIZ010003037.1:0-12454 GCA_905368565.1 Medioppia subpectinata
AGAGAGAGAGAGAGAGAGAGAGAGAGAGAATGAGTGAAGTCGTGACTATTTTTCTTAAGTGTGCGAAAAAAAGTATTGTTTTGAGAAAATATATGTCGAAAAGTGGGAAAGAATTAAAGAAGTTATAAGTCTTTTAATTAAAACTGGGAGTAAATGATTGACATTAATTGAATCCAAGACAACATTACATGACATCAAAACCTAATATAAAGTAAAACATTATATACTTTTGGCAGAAAAAAGTCGATTACATTTGACTCGACATTAGATAAAAGACTGCATTTGTTTCACTACAAGTCAATGAAGACAACGACTTAACACTCTTTCAGGTATTGATTATTTGTGAATATATTCTTTCAACGAAGAGATAACTATTAAAACGTTTACTGAGTTTGACATTAAAATCTCAAAAAGGCGTTCATTGAGAGCAACACTTAATTAATGTGTTTAATATAAACATTCATTAAAAATATGTATTTATAATCAACTTATGCTTCATATAATTGGCTTACATTTGTGCTCACAATTCAATTCAATTTTCGCAAGTCTTATGGCATTTACTCTAATCATACAAATCATACAAAATTTAGTTATGAAAATAGTTTTTAAAAATTATTTAATATTAAGTAATGCTTTCATACGATATATGTTTGCCATAAGGGGTGGAGAGAAGAGGGAGACCGAGAGATAGAGATGTTAAGAGCAGTGCATATTAAACATAAAGTAGTTATATCTGCAAAACTGAATTTATTTTAATACCCGGATAATGAGAAATGCATTTTGAGTGCCTTTTCTCGTTATAACTTATAACTCATCTCAAAGTCTGCAGTATTTTCTGTTCACAAACTCTCCTATCATTTAATTGTAGACCAAATTTCAGAGTTTAGTTATTTAAACAAAAAATATTTACTTTTAATTAAATTCACTAAATATTTAGTTAAAGCCATTGTTTTGTGAAATTAATGACACATAAAATGGCAATCAATTGTTTAAGTAGTAGTGAGGGGTCTGTACTATAAAAAGCCTATACACTAACCTTTGTCGAGGACAGCAATGATAGCCATACAGCCGACGCCGCCGTCACAAGTGGTCACTTTTTTGGGCAGTTTTCCTGTCAGTTGTCTCTCTCCCTCTTCACTCAATAACCAATCATCAAATTCATGAAACAAACCGGTGATGAAGTCCTTGAAGTGAACCTCAGTGTAGACTTGATTGGGATCAGCGATGTTGAGATATCTTCTCGCAAAGATAGGCACTTGAGTTGCGGCGACTCTACAGACACTCAACGACCCGCTAAACACACCGAAGAGGTATCGTTTCGGACCAATCGGTTCGACACAACACGTGTTGGCCAACTCTTGCGGTGATTGAGTGGCCCAACCGCTGGCCCAACGCCACGGCTTCCACACGCCTGACAGACATTTGTTGTCTCTGTTTGGGAAGCGATTCATAATCACTGATTTTGACCGTAAAATGAGACAATTATTAACACAAAACACAAATCAATTGCAAATGAAATGCAATGCAAACACAAAACACTTTCAAAAAGTTGTGTTTTCAGTGTTTATGCGTTTACTAAACGATCCCTTATTTCACACAAACACTGAACACAACGTTTTGAAAGTGTTTTGTGTTTTCATTGCATTTCATTTGCAATTGATTTGTGTTTTGTGTTAATTATTGTCTCATTTTATGGTCAAAATCAGTCATTCAAATGGACTCAAAGTCTTCATCAAACGAGGTTTGCGAAGGCGTTTGCGGCGATTGGGCCGACTGTGACTGCGATGGCTGTGACTGCGGCGGTTGCGATTGTGTCTGTTAAATGATCATCATTTGTTTACCACAATAAATTTATCATTTTAATATAATGTAAAGTAATGTAATGCTTTATAATAATATACATGTAGAATAAATAATTTTAGGTTAATCTAAATAAGTATTAAAGTTTTCATTATGTTAATATTATATTTAATTATACAGTAGTAATGAATTATTAATAATAAAAGAGTTTGATTTAAATTTAGAATAACAAGTTCTAATAAAATTAATACTATTAAACTAATGTAATATCTATCAAATTATCGGGTTATAAATGAAAATATTGAATTACAAATCCTTATGAAATTAAATTTTAAAAAACAAATTATTAATAAAATTATTCTAAACATGCAATAAATACAAACTTAAACTAAAATTATGTATGATCAAAATGTAAATTTATTGTGGTAAACAAATGATGATCATTTAACAGACACAATCGCAACCGCCGCAGTCACAGCCATCGCAGTCACAGTCGGCCCAATCGCCGCAAACGCCTTCGCAAACCTCGGCACAGATGTTAACACTCGTCACTTCAGCGCCGACTGCCGGCCCATCGCCGCCACCGCCGCAGACATCGCATAAATCGCAATCATAACGAGGTATACACGACGGGCAACAGTGGTCCGCGTTATGACCCCCACCGCCAGCAGCAGCGCCGGCGGCCATCACTGGCACACACCATGTGATTGGGTTGCAAAGACACAGACGGCACAGGCGTTCACAGCACCCGTGATAACAGAAGTCACAACAACAGCAGCCCAAACAGCACTCACCACCGCCTCTGCCCTCACTGTCCGCCACATTCGCACCGTTGGTCAGAGAGACCGGTTGGTCCGTCACCGCAGGATTCACAGTATTGGGTATACAGTCGGGCAGTTTAGACACCGGTTGTTGTGTTACCGCATCAGGAAATTCATTTTGAACCCCTTCTTGGTTAGAGCCGTCGAACCCATCCTTATTAGTACATGTATTGTCCGATTGTTGTTGTAGTGAATTATTTGCCATGAATTTTACAGTGAATTTATTTAATTCTAAACCAGTGGTGGGGTTATAGCCGGGCGAACCGGTATTTAATTTAAACTCAGGTTCATTTAGCACTTGTTTATTATTGCAATTATTATTATTATTGCTGTTATTATTGTGGTCAACAACTGCTGATATAGTGTTGATGGTCAACTTGTTGTTACCCAAGTTAGTTTTAACATTACAATAGTTATGGAGCACATCATAAGAGCACTGGTAGTGTTGATCGCAAGCCTCCGACTTAAGTGAATCGCAAACGGATTGAACACTATTTGAATGCGATCGAGCCATCACTTCACGTATTATAAACAAGCTCAAAATAGTAATTTAACATGATGTATCTGTTATTATTATGACATTATTACACTCTGAACATCAAACACTAACCATTAATGTAAACATAAACTGACATTACTATAGATGTAACACACGTTTAACGCATAGAATTTTCTGTTATAATCATAAAGTTTTTGTTAAGAAAATAAATACAATACAAAAAGTAATTAATTTTAATTATGGTAAGTGATAAATGTTTTGAGGTTTTAAAATAAAACTATTTATATCTAGTTCATTTTATGTTTAAACCATTATAAGTTATAATTTATAACACCCCTAATTGTGTGAGTTATTTAGATTATGTAGTTTTAGACATTGTAGTCAACCTTCAATAAACAATAAACCTACATGTACAGTATAAGCGATAAATAATAGTGATAAAAATGCTGATGCTTTACTGATCTATTGAATTTGTTATCTATTGATTTCATGTGTTTAATTATTAATAATTTATTTAAATGTAAGTTTATTAAAATGTCAATTAATCGTAAAATGATTAATTTTAATTACATTGTATTGTAAGTAATAAATATTTTGAGGTTTTAAAATAAGACTGTTTATATATAGTTCACTTTAAATTTAAGCCATTATAACACCCTTAATTGTGTGAGTTATTTAGACAATGCAATTTTAGACACAGTTAACCTACAATAAACAATAAACTTATAAACCATAAATAATAATGATAAAATTTTAATACTATATTCTGATATATTCAATTCATTAAGTCTATTAAACCGTATGTTGACTTAACGTGATGGTTAATTGTTAATAATTTATTTAAATGTAATTATAATCGTTTATTGAAAGCACAACTAATCCTAAAATTAAATTCATTTGAATGACAAAAATAATTTAATTGTTTAAAAAAAAATCTTTAGAATTGCATAAACTTTGGGCCCAATTGGCAACAAAAAGTTATATTGAAATTATGAAACCCATTCTAAAGGGGTTTCCGAAAAGATATAATATATATTCATAACGTTTGCAGCGCCCCCGTGGTACCCATTTAAAAATAACAGAATTTTACGGTATTTTGCATATTTCTAACCAAATTCTCAGGCCAACTAGGCCATATAGTATATCAAATTAACGCATTCAATTAGTTCTAAAAGATAATCATAAAGAAATTGCAATTTAGTAAATTGAATTGCCAATGGGGCTCAAAAAAGATTGTTCTTTAAAACCCGAGACTAGTGTTTGCTAAAGAATTAACAATTAAACCGAATTAAACCCAATTGTATTATTTATCGGGTTATAATTAACATAATAATCGGGTTAATTAATCGGGTTAAGTGATTCATATATAAAGTAACATTCATGTAAGATCGGGGTATTATTTATATAAAGGGTGTCCCAATGAATTTGAACTATTTGATATCTTATATTCTTTAAACAAATTATCCCTGATTATAACTATTTCCCTTTTCGATAACTAATGGAAATCTAATAGAATTAACTAAATATTAATTCAGTATGATTCAAATTCTATTTAACAGGCGTTTGCCTAATCAGGAAGACATTTATTGCAAATTTTTACATTTATATTGTTACAGATTTTGATCACCTAGCTTATTTCTGGAAATTGTTATCTTAGATGGATAATAATAATTTACAAGATTGATAGTCATAAGTACTAAGTTAATTTAAAATAATAATTAATTTTACACAACTGTGCTCTTCATAGTAATTTTATTTTGGAATTATTTATTTAAACGTAATTTCTCAATAAAATAGTTAATATATAACAACCGTCGAACTTATTATGTTGATTAATATGTTTTTATTATAAATTAATAATATTTATAACATTCTGATAGCTATTTAAGTTTTTGACTGAAGAAATCCGTTTTCTTGGCTGTCATTTCTTAAATAATACATTAAGTTTAAATATTGTCATAGAAATAGGCAAGAACATTAATAAAATTTTATTATTAGTTCCCGAATATAAAGTGCAAATTATAATTGTCTGAAAATTGCCGAGTTTATTAAAATCGGTTTATAGATGCCTAATCTACACGTGTTTATAATAAACTATTAACTCAATGTTTTCCTATGTAAAAACACAATAGTTTAAAATCAATGGGACACAGTGTATACATATTAATTAATACTCTCAGACTATTTGGTATCTCTCACTTGTAAAATAGGTTAAATGAATTTCATAGTAAGTATGGGGGTGACCATTAGCTGACCTAAGTGGCAGAGGTTGAAATCGACTCAAATTCCACTTCGCTTACCTCTTCCACCTTCACCATTATGATTAATTACTACCATAGTTTATGGTACCTCTCACTTGTAAAGTAGGTCATATGTTTGTTTGGGTAGCAGTAGAGATGACCTGCAGCTGACGTAAGTGGCTAAGGTTGAAATCGACTCGATTTCCACTTCGGCCAGCTCTTCCACCTTTCACAATTATGCTTAATTACTATCAGACTTTATGGAACCTCTCACTTGTAAAATAGGTTAAATGAATTTCATAGTAAGTATATGTGTGACCATTAGCTGACCTAAGTGGTAGAGGTGGAATTCGACTCGAATTCCTCTTCGGCCACCTCTTCCACCTTCACCATTATGGCTAATTATTAGCAGTCTTTATGGTACCTCACACTTGTAAAGTAGGTCATATGTTTGTTTGGGTAGCAATAGAGATGACCTGCAGCTGATCTAAGTGGTAGAGGTGGAACTCGAATCGAATTCCACTTCGCCCACCCCTACTACCTCCTCCGGCGTGTTTGATTACTATTAGATAATTTGCCCCTTACTAAATTGTACTACATCTTTATTAATATGTAAAGTAGGTGGAGATTAATTAGTACACTTGTATACTGTATGTACAAAATAATTAGCATTATCATAAATGTAATACAGTAAAAGATCATTTGGGTGAAGTGATTGGGTTTTAGCATTTGGTTCACACAAATGATCCATTCATACAAATGATCCTGCTAAAAATGTGATTAATAACAGCTATTTTTCCTATAATATTCAAAATTACACATTTTAATTGATATATGAGAAATAGTCTGTAATTTTCTGTTGTTTTAATGATTTAAATGAAGTTTTAAACAATTGTGTTAGCATTTTATTTAATTGTTCATTAAATGAGTTGTCATTCAAATGGCAAAAATATTTAGTTCACTCAACTGATCCTAAAATGCATTGAATTTTGTATAATAATAGCTCTAAATTGTTCATACAAATGGTACTTTTTTAACGTTATGTCTATGCAGTGCGGGTTTTGGTTTCAGGGTTTGGTTCATACAAATGGTTAGTTCACACAACTGCTACTTCACCCAAATGATCCAATACTGTATTATTAGTAACTAAATAAAACTAAATATAATTTAGCAAGAATATTCTTAATAATTAAGACCATGTCGTAACACATTGATAGGCTAACAGTTGGCCACTTGTTCAATGGTATGGATCTCTTGTATAGGATTTTATAGTTTGAATCAATAGTCAAAGTCATGACATCTGATCTCAAATCAAAGTACAGTATTTGTCCACTAATTGTTATTACACAACGGATTCTGGAATTAAATAGTAAATCGAAATTTTAATTAATTTAACATAATGATTAAAATCATTGAACGATGCACTCAATGCAACCAACAGTTGAATTAAACCCACACTTAATTGCAGTCTAAAAGACATTTAGTTTTAATTCAATTACAATCAAAATTATTGCAAAATAACTGTCAAAAGTAACTGTGTTTCAAATTTTGAAATATCAATACTTATCGTAAGTAACGGTTAAAACAATAATTGTTGAAATAAAAGCTATTGAAACTTTAATTAATTTTTATGTGATAACTTATCACTAATAACAGATTATATTAAAAATTATAATTGCATTTAAAGATTGACAACAAATTTTCATCAAATAATTTACATACAGACATTTTAATTATATTTATAAAATCGTTTTTTATATGCAATAAATTGTTTAAATATACAATTTATTCGTAAATATAATCAAAGAATTTGGTTTAATATAATCTTTATAAAAATTAATTGAATTAAAGTTATAACTAATAAATTAAATTTAATACAGCTATCAAATAATAAAATAGATTAAGAAAATAAAATGTGTTTAGTTTAAGAGTTTGTATTGTTTGATCCATAAAATAATTACTTCTTAGACTTAATGGGTGTCTGTATTCTCAGTTCTGTGGGTCTGTTATCACTCGACGCCGAAGATAACGATGTCGTCGACACTATTGACTGCAAAGTGTCTACATTTTGATTTACTGTTTTGTACTTCGAGTAAACTCTTGGTTTAATTGTGATGTCCTTTTCTTTTTCGGTAATAACTCTACATAAGACACGCCATTAATGCTGTCATCACTACTAGTATTAATGTAACGAATATTATGATAATCATAAGCAATGGAAAGCTCTTGTCTTCCATTTCTCCACATCTGAGCCATTGAGCGATTGTTTGTAAACATTGACTGACATTACTATAGATCAGCAATGCTAACAAATGCGTTTTTCCCATAAAAAATGTTTTGAGCCAATCATTATAAACGTTATAATGATTGACTAAATATAGTGCCCTTGAATTGAATGCATACTCATCTCATTCACCCCTTCCTTTCTATGATTATAACACTATGTATGAATAGTTGCTCTCTATATAATCACATTTGGCCAATTTTTGGCCATTTGTGGCTTTACTGCTATAGATGTAACACACGTTTAACGCATAGAATATTCTGTTATAATTATAAAGTATTAATTTAGAAAATAAATACAATACAAAAAATGATTACTTTTAATTATGATAACTTATAAATGTTTTAGGGTTTCAATATAATACTATTTATTGATATATCTAGTTCACTTTATGTTTAATCCATTATAAAGTCTCTAATTATGTCAGATATTTAATAACATTAAATTTATTATATATTTATTTCACGTTACGTTTAATTGTTAATAATTTATTCAAACTTTATTATGTTTATTGAAATGTCAATTAATCATAAAATGTAAAATAAAATGAAATTTTATTGTGTTTAAAGTTTGTATTCAAATAATTATAAATTTTATTCATTAAATAAAGAAAAAGAGAGAAATTAAAATTTAAGAAGATTGTTGCATAAAATTAAAATTAATGCTAAATATTTTCAAACAATATGTATTCATTATATCAATGATGCACTGAATTCACGCGTTAAAAGATTGTTAGTAAATTATTTAAAAATCTAAACATTTATTATGCAAATAAACAGTTCATTCAATCGCTTGAAATTATTTACAAATCATATGTGAAAACAATTTGTATTATAAATAAGAGTTAATATAATAATATGGCTGACAGTAAAGGAAGAATATTCTTGAAATTGGGACCAAAACCTACGGATAATCTTAAACAGGATTTTATAAACAAAACATTAAGAAGAGTTGTGTTGGAAAGCGGTTATAGTATAAAGAAATCAATGGTTAGTCCGAAAGTCTATCCAATTAATACCGACGACGTTATGAAGCAATTGAAACAAAAGGAAGATTTAGTATTGATTAGTGTTCCGGCCATTCGTCAGTTCCGCCTCTTCCCCGACGGCCACAAGTGGTCGGCTCTAAACACATGTAGAAGTCGTCACCTTTTGATTTGGTGTTTGAATGAGATTTTCAATCAATTTCAAGAGTTCCTGAAGTCTGACATGAAATCAGTCACTTTCGGTCCGCTGTCTGGCGTTGAGCTCAAGGAAATCGGACAAAAGACGGGCAAAAAGTATATCAAAAGTCAAGAAATGGTAGTAAATTCATTGATTAATCAATGGCTGGGCTTTGAGTTTGACGTTCACTACGACCTGATGCCCGACGACCCCTACGAGTCCCACAACACTGAACTGCATCGCGAATTGCATCGAAAAGTTGCCCATAAATTAGTGGACACTGAGGGACACAAAAAGGGTTAATGCAAACAAACCTTAATTCAACGATTGTTTGCATAGTTTTGATTTTGTTGTTTTATTTCATTATTTTCGCCATTTATTTAAATTTGATTTCAACTCAAATTCATACTTAAATTTCTGTTCATTTTTTCAATTTTTATGCTTTTTATTTAATCCAATAAACAATTTGTTTTATCATTTAATTTCTTAACATTTTATTTAATTATATTTACAGAAATTAACTAATAATTGTTATATCATTATTCAATGGTTTCGTAGATATGATGATCATTGTGTTCATACATTTTTAAATCATCGCTTAATTGTCTCCTTAAGTGATATTTTGTACTTTTATTATCACAACAAAACATATCATTAGTATTTTGGTAAATGTTTTCCTGTTTATTATTATCACACAATAGTTGTATGTATTTATGGCAATGTATGCAAACATTTGTATCGACAGTACTATTACTGTCATCACTACTGGCATTAAATTCACTATACTTTCCATAACTGTCCGAATAGGGGTCGGGTGTGATGTATGAGCCGCTAATCTTATAGCATTGGCTGGAATTATGGTAGAAATTAGGGACAGGTATACCAGTTGTACGGCGTTTAAGCCTAATTACAATTAGCACTAATATAATGCCAATAATCAAAAACACAATACAAATGATGAGTATTAGCCACCACTCGATGGTTAGCCTGTTATCAGCTATGGATGAAGTAGTGGTAGTGTTTGCTGTTGTTGTTGTTGTGGTATCTATTGATATGTCTGTAAAATCAGTTTTATTCATAGCAAACAAGTCTCTGTTATTATAGTTAACGCAATAGACATTATACAAGTGGTCGGCGACGGTCTCCCTGTCCTCATAAACCCATTTAACGTCATTGTATCGACACTTAATTGGGTTGTAAAGCAAATTGATCCGCACCTTATAGTCTGGCCGGCAATAGTCGGCGAACACATAGTAAGGCAATGCTTTCACTTTATTGTACCGCAAGTCCACGTCTACCGAACCGTTCGTATTGTCCACCGATATGTTAGACCTCTTTAGTTCATAAGCGGTGACCCAATTGTGGCTTAAGTCCACTTTCAGGTGCCGTCTGGTGGAGAAGCGGAGGCTATTCTCGGCCATACTCTCGACGCCCAAGTAGTTGAGATTGAGCTGAACGAGCCGTTCCAGTCCTGCGAAGATGTCTGCGCCCAATCCCGAGATGACATTGGTTTGCAAAGCGGTTCCCAAGTGTATGCACTCGAGGTTTGGGAAGTTGCGAACCTTAGGTCAAAGTGTGTGGCGTAAAACTGGGTGATGAATATCTCGGTCAATGTTTGGGAGCCGCGACTGAACAGCTGTTTGACCAGATGTTCTTCGGCCGACTCGAGGCTTAGTATCCGGAACTGGAGGTCAATTATCTGGTCGATGGCCTCAATGTCCAATTGTAGGGTTAGTTTCAAAACAATATATTTTAGTTTACATTTAATTTTAAACAATTTTTAGTTAAAACAGTTTATGGCTTAACTATTGTTGAGCGCATACATAGAGTTAGGACTGATTGTGGCTCAAAATCAAAAGATAGCAACCCTTTTATGACCCCTTAGGTTGTGTTTGAAACCCAGAACTCTGGTATCAATGCAATGACCACTCAATCTCTCCACTAACGACACAAGTCGTATAAACTCTTGGTATTCACCACAAGTTTAGTCTCTAATATTTTTGAAAAAATAAGTTTTGATTTAACGTAAAACTTTGTTTTAATTAATAAAATACTATTTCACAATAATAGAAAGAACCCTGATACACAGAATCATCAGCCCTCATCACTTTACAAGTTAGAAGTACCATAATGTCTAATAGTAATTAAGCATAGTGGTGAAGGTGGAAGAGGTGGGCGAAGTAAAAATCGAGTCGATTTCAACCTCTACCACCTAGGTCAGCTGCAGGTCATCTGTACTGGTACTCAAACAAATATATGACCTATTATACAAGTGAGAGGTACCATAATGTCTAATAGTAATTAAGCATAGTGGTGAAGGTGGAAGAGGTGGACGAAGTGGAAATCGAGTCGATTTCAACCTCTACCACCTAGGTCAGCTGCAGGTCATCTAAACTAGTACCCAAACAAATATATAACCTATTATACAAGTGAGAGGTACCATAATGTCTAATAGTAATTAAGCATAGTGGTGAAGGTGGAAGAGGTGGGCGAAGTAAAAATCGAGTCGATTTCAACCTCTACCACCTAGGTCAGCTGCAGGTGATCTGAACTAGTACCCAAACAAATATATGACCTATTATACAAGTGAGAGGTACTAGATCACAGAGGCACAGATCAAAATAAAATCGCTGTCCGTTACTATGCCCGACTGCAATCTGGAATAGACCCACACTTTATTTATTCATATATTGTGTCGTCATTCTTCGCCAACATCGCCTCGGCTCGCAGGTAAAGTATATTTCACCAACCTCTCAACAAATTCCGACAATCAGACGTTAGACATTTTTGTGTCCCAGACTTTTGTCAATAACTACTTTGTAAATATTGTCTGCTTTTTATAAATTACTTTTTATGAGTTTTAGTTATTTTTACAAATATATATATATATATTTATAGATTACTATGTAAACCAGCTTTTGCTGAAAGTGATTCCAATAAAAATTGATTGATTGATTGATTGACTACCGTGAGACGGGTCGTTAAGAGTTTCCAAAGCGCACACGAACTCAATTTCCGTCACAAATTATATATTACAATCAAATCAATTTAATATATTTTGTATGTTATATGTTAAATAAGTACATTTTAAATTCTAACAAATTAAATTGTGAAAGTTTCATCCCAAAACTTTAATCCCATAGTTTAATCCTAATCCCAAAACATAAACTAGTCTCTCATACACATAATGTTAAATAAACATTATTTGTTTGAATATTAACTTTGTGAACTTTGATCTGTGTGAACAAATTATAAATAAAATTATATGGCATTTAATGCATTTCACAATGAGTTGTGTGAACCATACAAAATAGCAAATTTATCGCCAAATAACTAAGGCTAGAAATGATATTTTAAATGTATATTTCAACATGATTCATTTATGAGATTTTACATTAAAAGTATTAGATTAATTGAATTGAATTGAATTGAATTTATTGATATTTAGACACGTAATGCATACAACAAAAGCTGATTTCCAATACAGACGTGTTTTTGTTTCAATAAATTATATTAAAAAGCTATAAATATTTACGTAAATTTAAAATAAAAGTATTAAAAGTATTTGATTTGCGAATCTTAAGGTCTAAGCGATTATAAAAATCTACCCCTTTATAAAATATAGAGTTATTAAAAACAGTTAATAA
>CAJPIZ010003038.1:0-12454 GCA_905368565.1 Medioppia subpectinata
CAATGTTTGTTTGGATGCTTTTGCATGGATTTCAGTTCTTTCGTTTGGCATACAATGCATACAAAATTCATTTCAATAAATATATTTATTTGTGTCTCGGCTATGGAATACCCGTAGCTATTATACTCTTCTCATTGCTGGCAATTTCGCTCACTTCTAACACTTCATTTGGTGGACCACTTGTCGGCTCAGAATATTTGTAATTTTTAATTTTTTACACCATTTTCGATTTATTAAAATTAATTTTTGAATAGTTGTTGGATATCATCGACCAAACATCCAGAATATATTTATATATTGATTGGTAATAATTGATATAAAAATGAAACAATATAATTATTTTAAGTTTATAAAATGTTTTGTTGAACATGGACAGGTCCGGCACTGTTTTCAATTGCTTTAAATGTGATATTCACTGCATATGTATTTACTGTGGTTTCCATCAGATCTAAAGACAGAGTCGCCTGCGGACAAGTGTTTGGATTCATTTGTTTATTATTCAATTGTGGCATTTCGTGGACATTATTCCTGTTATATATGCATCGCGTAACTCCTTATCCCAATATATTCTCGTATTTCTTCATTATTATCAATGGACTACAGGTTAGAAATCATATTTAATTTATGTTTAAGTTTTAATTCTAATAAATTTAGTTATATTTTCAATTAAAGGGTTTATTCTTAATGTTATATCAATTCACAATTCGTTTGGAGAGAAAGACAATTAAAACAAGTGTTGAGTCGTCGGAAGTGTCTGATAATAGTAACCAAACGACATCCGGAACTTCAACCACAAGACTTTCATTGTCTACAAGCGTTGAAAACACGGATTGTTGAATAAATACACATATTTTATAAATAAATTCAGATATAATATAATCTATTTTATTTTATTTATAAAGTATGAAAAAATGTTATTAAATAAAATATAAATTGAAATTTCAAACTTAAAATTCTAATCATAGTGTGAAAAGTCATTAATTTAAATTATTCCCAGAAAAATGTGATTTTCTAATATACATTTACAATATACAGTACGTATAAAGGTAAGTTTATTTGGGTATAAATTATAAATACCACATAACATGATAATTAAATATTTATAATATACCGTGAATATTTGCAATAACTGTTGTATTTCATAAGGTTTTAATGAAATTTGGTTTATATACATTGGTAATTATTATATTAATGATTTATTAATAAGTATTTTATCATTTATTTTATTTTTTATTTAAAATACGAGTTTATTAACGTTACACAAACTTAATAATATCATAATTAAATTGAGAGAAAAAACATTATTATTTTATTTGTTGCATAAATAACTAAAAATAATTATTAATTTCATTTTTAGTACAATTGTTGTGAAACCAATAACTTTTCGCAAATATTGTTTTGATGTCTATTCTATAATTCAGTGCATATAATACACTGTGATTATCATGAATTACATACATAAATCTATTAATCCAGTTTTAGACAAAAACATTGGATATTTAGGCGACTGGCTTCATAACTATTACAAATATGAAAAGTGTACTTCAATAAACACTAGAAACAATTTACCCAGACTTATATTTATGACAATTATATGCATTCGAGTGGTTATTGTAATTTTAAGTCAATTTCACTTTATTAATATACCCAAGATTAATATATATCTGGGCAGTTGGTCCGCAATATTGGGCGGTGTCCCTCTTTATTATGAACTCTTATGCCTATTGTGGTCTTTGTTTTATATTTGCTTCAACTTTGTGGCCATCAATCGTCCCATTGAAGACTTCTCATGGATTGAATTGTTTGGTGCAATCAATGGACACATCGATCCCCAAAAGTTGGGAATTGACGCCAAATTATTGAAGCAATTGAAACAGATATCAAAATTTGGTTTCTTCTTTGTCAACAATACAATCAATACGATTGCATTGTTTTGCAGTTTAGCAATCATTGTCACTATGTTTCTCAACTATACCACCGAAGACTTCTTCAAATACGCCATCGTTTGGACATTCATTTGGACGTATTGGGGGTATATTTGCTGCAAATCTTTGTATTGGTTTCCCATATATTTCTTTATAATTTGTCACTTTTTGAAGACACGAATGACTTTTATTGAGAACCAAATCAAAGTACTGATGAGCGGCTTTAACTCAACTGATGTTCAACAACTCAATGAGATAATTTTAATTGAGTTATTGAAAAGTCATAACAAAATACACGTCAAAATTTCATCCTATAATAACTATTGGAAACAATATTTGACTCAAGCGTTGATAATGTTTACGACAATAATCCTATTTCTGTCGTATTTGTATTTCTTCACAGAAATACCATTTTTGCCTAAATTTGAGTTCTCTATGGTTTTGTCTGTGAAAATGTCATTCCTGTCGGCACTCATGATATCCGCGGCGTTAGTCTCTTATAAAACACATACAACTTATAAATTATTGCAAAGCGTTTATTTGAAACAATTATCTGTGAAAACAAGGCTCAAGGTTTGTTTTTCGTGATATTCCCCTCATTTATACATTTTAATGAATTGGCAAAAATTATTATTATTATAGTTAATGTCATATATGGAGAAATTGAGTCAAACAATTGGTTTCTCGTTTATAAATAATCATGTTATAAATCAAAATACTATTAGATTTGTAAATATATTTGAATAATACTTGTAATTGTAATAATAGCGTAATACTAATGTAATTAATATTATTACTTATTTCCAGATCATTACAAACGCAACCCTTTATTTCATTTTAATCGTTCAAAATACCAAAAGAAACGACATTTCATCTTAAAATCATATAAAATTCAATACAAAATATCAAAATTTTAAATAAAATAAATTAATAATTAATTAATTATTATAAAAAAACAAATAGATTTAAACAATTATTAAATTATTTATTAAAATATTTAATTTAAATGTTATGAAACTTTAAATGCTTTGTCATTAAAGGAAAGATATGGGAAACCAAAACATGATTGAAAATACAAGGGAAGGGATGGTTAGTGCAAACATTTAGATCAACTATCTTTAGTACAAATCAATGGTTGTAATGATTTAGCAAATTATAATGATAAAATGTATAACAACCTAGTTCATTTCCAAAACAAACAAATACAAACAGCGAAAAAGTGCATATCATTGGCACATATGGTGTGAATGACGTAATGTTGTCTTTCGAGATACTTCTGGAACCGTCTCTATGACTAAATCCATGACTACTTCTCTATCAATGATATCACAAGACATGCGTATTGTTCACTGTTTACTGAATTTTAGTACAAGTTTTCAAGTTTTGAAACAAGTGTTACATCACTGGCTATACAGTTATTCAGCACTTTCTGACAACTTTTCAAACGTATATAAACCCAATGCCTCTCTTCAGTCAAAACATACAAACTTTGGAAACACATCACAAGTGGAGAGAGAAGACCCGAAGAGCTGTCAAACACTTATTGTCACTGTTTTTCGAATAGTTTTTATTATAAGTCAAAAGTTTTCATTTGTTTCAAATACGAGAAACACTTCACTAAAGCGATGGCACTGTTTGATCATCTGATGAATTGCGGAGAAAACCTCGTCGATCAGGACTGGAATCACTGGAAACTACAGATGAAGTCGTGGATGGAGGACGTGAAGGAACAGGAGAGACAGAGCCGATCCGGACCGTCGGCCGGCCCTCAGTCTTGCGGTAGCGCTCATTGCGGCCAAAAAAGTGCTCCCAATTGCGGTACCAGTCGTGACAGTGAGCAGATGTATCCCGGATTGGAGGCATTGCACGGCTTATGGGCTCAGTTCGCCAACAGAGGACCCGGAGCTCAGCGCCAGACTCGCGAAGACCCGTCCAATCAGGTGAAGAGCGACGCCAAGAAGATGGTCATCAAACTTGATGTCCAAAACTTTGACGCCCAAGAGATCAGCGTTAAGATTGTGGACAACTTTATAGTGGTGTCGGGCGAACACCCGGAGAAGGCCGACCGCTTGAGTCTGATTAGCCGTAAGTTTCAGCGCAGATACGAATTGCCGGCCGACGTCGAGGCCGACACCATTGTCTCGACTCTCACTCCCGATGGAGTTCTTATCATTGAGGGCCTCAAGAAGTTTGTTCCGCGAGAAGCGGGCGCTGAGATCGTGATTCCCGTACAGAGAGAACAGACCAACGCTTCCGACGATCAGCAGGAAAAGTATGCGTCCGAAGAGAAGATGGACTAAACCAATGATTTGGCAGTATTTTAAACTTTTATTTTTGATTTACATTTTATTTTGATATTTTAATCTTATTTAAACTTTTGATTTAATTTAATTTTAATTATTATAACTTAAATAACCGTTTATATCGAGCGCTCGGATGTATTTAAAAGCACTCTTAGTTTTAATTGTATTTCACTTGCAATTAATTAGTATATTCTCAATGATTTATATCACTTAAAATATATGTAATCCTATTTATCTTTAAATAAAAACAATTAAAAATTACTATACATTGTAATTATTAAACTTATTTCCTTTAAACTTATGGTAAAACGTAATGAATGTACAGGAAATACACATTAAACTGGTCATCGCTATAATGGCTTTACATTTCTCAATGACTTCGCACAAATTTTATGCAATAAAAAGTTAATTAATTTTTAAATAAATTATAAATCAAAAAAGTTTTCAAACAATTCTTAAAACAAAGTCTATTGAAAACAAGAGATGAAATACTATTAACGTTAATACTATGGATAACGCTATGGAAAGCGTTGTTTATGCGAAACCTGTGTTATTGTTGGTAACGATTGTGAGCCAAACATGTGATTCACACGCCTTTCGTATAAATACAGTAATTAATGTTAATTTAGTTTAAATTGTAGTCATATTTAGTGTTTGAGACAAACCATAAACACATGTCTAAAGCCATAATACTATTGCCGGGCGAAGACATTACGGCACTCATCAACGAGGGGTCGGCTAATGGATCGCAGACCAGACCTGATGTCATACCCGTTATGGGAGCCAAAGGTGGCCGCAGAGGACAGTCGGCTGACACGAAGAGTACGGTCACCTCTGAGGCCAAACTGATGATAGGGCCGGGACTCAAACGGGAGGACAACAACCGGTTTGTGGCCGTAAAGTGCGGACAACTCGTGAGTCGTGAGACACCACTCGTCCGCACCTTTTGGATGGACTCTCACTACAAGAGATATACTGTGAGTCGCGGCGACCGAGTGGTCGGGTTTGTGGTGACCAAACAGGCCTATCACTGCAAAGTAGACATCGGCACCAATGAACCGGCGGTGCTCTCACTCCTGGCCTTCCCTCAGGCGACCAAACGCAACAAACCCGCCATTGAGGTCAGTATATTCCTCCTCAACAGTCGTTGTATTTGTTGTATTGATTGGTGTTTTGTTTGTTTGCGTGTGGATCAGGTCGGCGACGCCGTCTACGCCCAGATCACCACCGAGTGTCCCGATATTGAGGCCGAGTTGGTGTGCGTTAATAGCGAGCAAAAGTCCGGCGGTCTGGGAGTGCTGTCCAGCGATGGCTATGTCCTGACGGTTCCCATCAGTATTGTCCGCCGTCTGTTAGCGCCCGACTCGCAAGTGATCCGCACTTTGGGCTCCAAATACAAGTTTGAGATCTCGTGCGGAATGAATGGCAGGATTTGGATTCGGGCTAAGAATTTGGACANACTATATTTGATTGTTTTTTAAAGAATATCTCATATTCTATGCAAATATGTGTCGTTTATATTTGTATTTTTGTGTAATAAACTCATTGTTAAAATGTTTAAATTATACGCCAATGGAAAGTATAATGAATGTAGTTTTCAATCATTTTAATGATTAGTTGTCCTTAAAAAGTGAACACTTAAGGGAAGGGAAGGGTTGTTGATTATAAGTGATCAATAGAAACGCCGGCCCTCTTCCCCATCGCCCACACCACTAATACAATGCCAATACATGTCATATTTATGTATGGGTTTTGTGGGCAAAACAGGAGGAGAGAAAACAGGGAAAAAGGAGAGCAGAGATAAATGTAGAGCAGAGATAAGGCAGCGATTAATGAACTGCTTCTCTCACTCCACTCAATAGCTGTGGGTTTTGCGCAAATGACTCACCAGTAATGGTGAGCCCAACCGACAGATGCCCTACCAGTGCGCCCACCGATAAGGCCTATGGCATAGGCTATGCCTCTCTCTCTCTCTCACCGATTGAGTGCTGCTGTTGTCAAACAGAGCCCAAAAAGTGACTGTTTTTCTCGTTTACAGTCTATTACTATTGAATACGAAAATGAAATGTTTTTGCTTCACATTTCTCTCTCATAGACTCATTGATAGGACCAGTATTTGTGGGTACAGTGTATAAGATGGACACGACTGCACCGCTCGTACACTTATATCCATGATTATTGTCATTATTATGATTAGTTAATCCATGGATTAATTTACTAATTAATCAATCGATAGATGTGTTGATAGCATACAAACATATACAACACATCCACACATGTGTATAGTGTGTAGTGTTTCAGACATTTATATTGAGTTTTTGATGTTTGTATGCATTTGTCATTTGAGTGCAAAAAACAAATATAAATAATAATTATTATTATTGTATTGAAGTATCGATTGATTCGCGAATCGCGTTAAACATTGCGGTCATTGAATCCACAGTTGATTCGTGTGTTTATTATGTAATCGTTTTTTGTAATTGTATTTCGATATAAATTATATGAATCCCTGTATTGAGTATACAATACAAACACAACAACAAAACTGTGGCTCAAAATGTGAATGAAATTTACAAATGAAATTGTGATCAAAATTTTGTACCATTTATACAATCCGTAGTGTATTTAGTGTTAACACACATTGTTTTCGATACACAACTGATCCGACTGTGAATGTAAGCCATCGACAAAACACACTGTTTGATGATATTATTGACCATTGATTTAATGCATGGTTTGGTTGTATTTGTTGGCGAAATAGTTGTGGTTTTGGATGAATGGGAAACCAAACAGCAAAGGATTTGCGACCCATTGGTGTCCAAAACGCCAATTCATTGCAGCAACAGTTGAGTCAGCAGCTGATCCAGGCGTCCAGCAATCCCAATATCAACCCCAATGTGACCCGCATTGCGACCATCGCTGGCCTCAAACACGGCAACAAACAGAGGCAGAAGTTTGGCGCTAACATCTTCATTGAACACAATGGTAATCACATCATCACATCCCTGGCCATCACTATCAACACTTCATGATCTCTCTCTCTCTCTCTCTCTCTCTCTCTCTCTCTCTGATAAATTATTTATAAAATGATTTGATTTGTGGTAATTTTATTGTTGGATCAAATGAGTGATGTATTGGATAAGCCTTTCATAGCCGAGGAATGGGTCTATTAGTTGTTATTGTCGTTGAATTTGTCGCACTCTTTATCTCGATTTCCGCATTCATTTCAATACATATTTTTATTAATACTTTTATTTGTATTTTATTTATTGTTATTTTTTGCTGTTATTTGGCTTTATATCCAAACAGACACTCAAAACGATAATCAAATATAAATTTCTATGGCTTTCAATGATTGGATGAATTAATAGCAGTTTTTTCATTATAATTATAACAATTTGTTTTCTTTTCCTCTCAAATCCATAAATAGATTGAAATTTCTTGGACTAAAACTATTGATATGAATGATAAAGAAAAAGAAATGCACACCAAATATAATTCAAACATTTTATAATTAATTTAATATTTCTGACAAATAATTGCTCTCTTTTTTCCTTTCTGGCAATTAATCAGTTTTTGGTTCACTTTTTTCTAAAAATATCCGCTAATTATATAAATTATTTCAAATTACTTTTATCTCTTCATCTCTCTGTCTCTCCCTCTCTATAGAAGCCCTCCTCCAGAACCGACCGCTTCCCGAAATCCCGGACCACTCGTCCTCATCGGCCGCTTCGGGTGTTATCCATAGTATGGCCGACGAGTCGCCGACACTTTCCGCCGGTTTCATACCAATGGACTGCGGAAGTGGTGGCGGCAGCGGTGGTGGTGTCCCTCCCCAGCGATGGATGTCTAAAGAGAACCTCCTGTCGCAGACCGACGAACCACTTGATCCGCAACTCTTCGTCGCGTTATACGAGTTTCATAGCGGAGGAGAAAATCAATTATCTCTACGAAAAGGTTTTTAAATGATTTTTTAATTGAATTTTGAAAATCTATTTTTTACGATACAATGCCTTCAAAACTTCAATCTCTATTCAATTATATTCTCCGCCTTTTGTTACGCTTTTGTGAAGAAGTTTTAAGCGTTTTTTATATCTCTTTTGATGGTTTGATATTTATATAAGAGTTGACGTGTTTTTTGTTTTTTAATTTCCGTTTGATATCAATGTTTATTTTTCTCTTATTTTATTCATT
Organism: Medioppia subpectinata; assembly: GCA_905368565.1. Lineage (NCBI taxonomy): Eukaryota > Metazoa > Arthropoda > Arachnida > Sarcoptiformes > Oppiidae > Medioppia > Medioppia subpectinata. Next base: position 8,423 of record CAJPIZ010003038.1, read on the forward strand.
CATATATTCAATGGATTTACGTATCATTGAATTGATTAGTGCTTTTTTATTGGCCATTAAATTGCTTTGAATTTGTTGTAGTTTTTTGTTATTTTGGTTGAAAAGCACTTCAAATTTCATCAATAATACTGTTGTAATGAAATTCGTTAGCAAACACTTAAGCACTTCGTAAACAACATATGATTCATCATTTGTTTTAAATAAATTTAAATCCGAGTCTTAAATGCATTAATTTTTATTATTTATTTAGTTTTCATTTTAAGTTTACATTTTGAATGAGAATAAGCTGTTGAGCGAAGAGAAGGCATCTTTTGATTCCCATATGAAACACACAATCCTATGAATGAATGATAAGAATCTGAAATGAGTTCATTGTTTTATATCATGTCTTAAATGTTTCACAAATATAATGACGGCATTTGGTGTCAGTGTTTTTGTGTCTCATATTTTTCCGGTCCTTTTGTGGCTTAAAAATCAATATTTGATAAATGGATTGCTTATTGTTTTGAATAGAAAGTCAATACTGTTTTGTTATTGTCATGTAATTTGAGTCGAAATTTTCACAATATTTAAAGTATTATCGCATTTCAAAGATGAGGGGAATAAGGATTTGCAACAGTATTTACAGTACAATATTGTATGCCATTTATGAAATCGGATTAAAATAGCCGAGACTACGGTCTCTATGGATGTGTATGTGTTTAGCTAACTGTGCCGTATATATCAATGCCTCAATCTCTGGTGTGTATGTCTTATGGCATGAGTCAATCGGATGGCATTGACATACAGACTCTTAAGCTGTGATTTCCAGTTAAACACAACAACCATTGATTGCTTCCCAACTTTTATAGTCAATTAAATATCTATTAATGTGTTTTAAAGTAGTTTTTGCTGTAATTATGATTACAAATATAGATTTGCTTTAACTGGTTGTGACTCATTTCAAAATGTTTATTTCGTGACATTTAAATCAAATGATTTAATAAACAAATTATAATATTTATTAAGAATTTAAATTTTGATGCATTATTATTACAGTATATTCTTGTTTTGAATGATAAGTGCTTTTATAATAGTAGTAATAATACTTTTTTGAGTTAAAAAATGTTTTTTGCCGTATTATCGACAAAAACCCGGTTATTGTCTAATAGTGCTCATTGTGTTGTGAATTCAGGTATTTTTTATGCCTTTGATAATAAATGCCCGGAACTGTTGCACAGATAATAGTATCCAAATATTTTGATTGCTGTCTGATGTCAGACTAGGAGTACTTTTTTGTGTGTTATTATTTCATTAATTGTGTTTCTCTTTATGTTATTTTTCATGAATTATTTTTGAATAAAATATTTTTGAAAATATTTAAATTGCTATTAGTTTGCGATTTTATGCATAATCTAATCATATTGTGTGACAGAATAGATACGAGTTTTGAGTTTAATGTATCACAAAATATACTCTCGGTTTTAGCATTAGTTTTGGTGTCAAAACTTGTGCCACAAAATTGATTTCATATGATGTGTGTCTGTGAGACACGCCATCAATGGTTAACTTCATATGAATTTGTATTTCCTTTCAAAAACAATCACCCATTGAGTGAATGAGAAAAAAGTTTAAAACATTTTTTATTAATTGTAAGATTTATGATTGTTATTGAGTGAACGCTTTGCTTAATTCACACAATTGAAGGTGAATTTTACGCTATTTTAAATGCAATCGTTTTGAAATAGTTTTTTGTCTTATATTTATTGAAAACTTTATAAATGTTTTGATAATAATAGTAATATTTTCATTCAATGAGTTGTAGGGATTTTTTCTGTTCTTTCGGTGTGTAAATGAAATTATCAAATGATGTCATCATATGGTAGACAAAAGAGTAGTTTAGTATTTTTGGCGTTTAATTATGTGTAGGAAAATGTTTGTGTGTTTATGAAGAAACATCTTATTCTTAGACTAACTCTCAATTCAAAACTGTATATCCTTTTGACAAATCATTATAAAGTCAGAGAACTCTTCTGTTCGCTCTTTATTTGCTTTTTCGGCACTCAATATAAACGTCATTATATTGTGAGTTAAAAAACCGAAATACAAATCATTAGACAAGTGTTGTATCGATTTTTTTTGTATTACTGTATATTCCTTACGATAGGGTATTATGTAATATATTTCCGATTTCGTCGATTTGAATTCTTTTCTACTTATTTCTAATCCATTAAATCATAGATATTTTTCTATAGAAATACTGTTGTTATGAATGGAAACGCTTTTGTTTCCTATGGTTTTAGTTTTACAAAAGGATTTCAACAAATTATTTGAAGTCACGATACAATTGAAGGCTTAATTCATTTGTTATTAAAAACATTACTTCTATTGTTTGGAGTTATGTTTAATTGTAGTTTATGTCTGAAGTTTTAATTTGAAAATAGGTTTTCATTAAAGTCTTTATTACATCTATTGGTTGAGTTGTGTTTAGAGATGACATGAAGTATACATTGTGTGTATATTTAACACCAATTTCTTGGTTGCCATACATTAATGGCATTTTGTTTGACTCTATGGCAAAATTTAAGTGCAATTTTCATATAGATTTAGGTTTGAGAGGAGAAATGAGGTTAAATATTGTCGGTGTGTTTGTCTATCCCAGCGTTAAGTCAATGCCAAAAATGTGTTAACAGTTATTAAACACATGTCTCTCCCATTTAACCGTTTCTCAAACAATTTAAATACAATTTACTCAATAACCAGAGTTTTCTTGCTATTTATTTATTCATTTTAATCACTTTTTCGGTACCCAATCGTTAGTATCGTATATTGTATTTCATATTAGATTAAAAGATATAATTTAATGATTACTTGTAATCACTTATTATTTATCCGTTTAAATAATTATATACTTTTGTTGTTTGATTGTTTTGGTTATGGCTTTAATTCAATAATTATTTTAATTAACATAAGATTGTTATTTGATTTCTCGAGTTTGAAGTGTAATTTCAAAGCAATTCAAACATATTATTTACAAACTTATCGACTCTTTTGATGATTTTACGGCATATGTCTTGTATTCTCGGAAAATATAATGAATAAAAAACTAATTTTTACATTAACTTAGAGTGCCTTTCAGTTCAGAGCAAATATTTAATATAAAATATCTTTTATTTTGTTTGATGTTTGCATTCAATTGTTTGTAAATTGTTTTTTTCGGTTTGTATTCATTATAATTAATTTCTTCGGTGATAAATATCTCTTTAATGAAAGTTTCATTTTTAGCATATTTTGATTGATTGAAGTAATTTTTTGTCATTTATTTTTCATTTAATACAAATATATAACAGTGTTTTTGAAATATTTTACTAACTTATAGGACAATCTTGTTATGTAATTAACGGTTCGTTAAACTTGTTTATAGAGTTTATTATAAATCCTATTCGTTTGCATTAATTTTCATTTCTTGTAATAAATTTTTATTTTTTAAACAATTTATTTACGAAAATTGTTATTTATTTGACTGAAAATAGCAATTATTTTATTTTCAACGCAGAATTGAATATCTATTTAATTAACTAATTATCGATTGTTTTTTCTAATGCTATATTTTTTTACTGTAGAGTTGAATGTCTTTTACACTAGTATTTTGTATCCAATTTGTTATTCCCTAAAACATGGGATCAAATGTGAAAAATGGTTTAAAAAGTTCTCTATTTTCAGCAAATTTTTGTTTTTCAATTCAATACTTGTTTCGCTGTTTTCTCAGTGTTTCTGAAATTCTCACTGTTTTTTGTCTCAGAAAATAGTCGTGTTATTCAATACTTTCCTTTATTATTAACTATGATATCATATGTAAAGTGGATTTTATGCTTAAATTATTTGTGAATATTTTAGCCGTCGTTTTCTAATCAATTATACACTGAATTATGTATTATATTATTCGCAGAAATAATATTATATGAATTTTATATGAAATACTCTTTTTGTTTGTTGTCTCCGAAAACATGATTGCATTGTATTATAAGCGGTGATTATTTGCCAATATTTTTC
>CAJPIZ010003039.1:0-12453 GCA_905368565.1 Medioppia subpectinata
TTTAAATGTGCCCGCCTTGCCCGGGTATACTTTTTAAATGTGCCCGCCTTGCCCGGGCATACTTTGTAAATGTGCCTGGCATATCCGTACAAACAGTATTAACAACATATAATGAGCACGGCAAAGTATGCCCGGGCAAGGCGGGCACATTTACAAAGTATGCCCGGGCAAGCCGGGCACACGTCAACGTTTGCCCGGCCATGCCGTGTACAAGGCAGATTAGCCTGTGCCAAAATTTTGTGTTTATTTTAAAACAGAAAATTAAAATTAAATTACAGTTACAAATTGTTGTTTAATACATAATTAATTACATACATATGTGGTTAAGCTCGGAAAAACACATTTAACTAAACATTGTTACAATAATTGCAATTTATACTTACTTTTTAAAATATATACAACATTTATAAATTTTTGGCTAAATTTAACAAATAAATTAAACATTATATTACCGTTAATTTTGTCACTGCATTTGATATTTATTGCAAACCATAATTTAAATATAATTATGCAAATAAATTTTAACTGATATGGTTACTTTTGGGTAATTATAAATTATAAATATTCAAAATCATAATTTTTATTTAAATTTAATTCAAAAATATATATAAGTTAATGTTTTATATTGTATCATCGTAACTGCAAAATACCAATATTAAATAAAGATTATTTTGTGGAAATATTTAATAACAAATTTACATTGAGTTTACAGTTTAAGTGTATATTTCTATTTACATTATTTTAAATAACGTAAATAAGTTATATTGTGGTTTAATGCAATCATTTTAAACAATCACAATTACCAATCATGAGCTGGATTAGACGATTAGACAACAGGACAACCACACTGCATAGACAATGTTAAAATAACCTGTATGTTGTCATCTACTTTATCGTAACAACATAATTAGTAATAAATCTTCAGAAAAGTCTCTAACATTACATATCACTCAGCAATCGGTGTATTAAAACAGAAAGTTTTAATTTAATTAAATTAAAAATTACTATTAAAAACAATAATCAAATTATATCTACCGGTAATAATAATTACAGCAAGATGTTCTGTGTTTCCAAGTTGACATTTAAAAAAATATTTCTAAATATATTTTATAACACATTACATTTACTTTACAGTTTAAATGACATATTGTTAATTTAATTATTTAAAATAATATTTATATCTCTTTTATAAATATGTCGATTGCATTTCAAAAGTAAACAACGTTACACACAACCAAATATTCATTACACAAATAGGGGGTGGGAGGATGTTGAAAACTATACAGGGGCTGATTGCTAGTTAAATTATAATCAAAATAGACAACACTTATTGAGCTGTAAAATCTAGCAAAAATATATATTTATAATACATTTTGTGTTTAAATAAAATAATATTGGAGAATATACGGACATTTTAATTAATATTTATTTATATATATAATTTCTAAATTAAATTATTAATGGTATTCAAATAATGGGGTAATATTAATTAATTACATATTATTTTTGAATTTCCATTTAAAATTGTCATATTCAGGCATATGAGTAATGATTGAATTGATTGTAATGCATTCACCCCAAATAAATTGTGAATTATTGACCTATCTAAATATCCCTAACAAAATTAAATAAAACGTATTTTAAATATTTTTAAGCACCGCTATTCTTGATCACGTTCATGCTTACATCTCACAGATGTTAATTATTTCTAAAATATAATTTAATTAAATTGACACAAGCAATAAATTGAAAGATTTTTGACTACTCCAATAGAAAAAGTAAACTAACTTTAAAATATATTTTTAACGTAATTTTACGTTAACTGTACAGTTTATAAGCTTGTTGTATTACAACGTTAAATTAATTAGACTAACTATCGATTTAGCAAGTCATAAATTGTTAACAAACAATATTTAATTGTGACATAATTACAATACTACTGGTATTGTTTAATTTATTGATTGTGATATAAAATTAAATCAAATATTTAATTATTTGCAGTGTTATTTATTATAATTACAGCACGAGTAATTAAAGCATAAATCAATTTTATAATTTATATTAATTAATATAATAAATTCTGTAATAAATAATGTTAATTAATTTTGTGATATAACTATTTAACAATAAACTATGGATAATATTGTGACGGAAGTCGGGTTCGCCTAAGCTTCGGGAACCCTAACGACCCGTCGGACGGTAGTTAACGACCAAAGCCTTGAGAACGGCGAGGTCTACCGTCGGATTATGGGATGCGTTGAGAGGTTGTGGCGAAGAGTGAACGAAGTCGGATACTGGAGTGTATGTGCGAGTGGTTTGCCGACGAGATGATACAATTGGTAACGAGTGTATGAGTGGGCGACTCTCGGCTGAGTACTGGTGAATACAGAGTATAGGTATGAGTGACTTGACATCGATCGGACACGAAGTCGGAACGTTAGATGAATGGGTGCACGAGTTTTTCGATATGGATGGCCAAGACCTACGAGCCGAGGCGAAGTCGGACTGAACGCCGTGAAGGCGAAGTCGGGCGAAGAGTGACGACACTGAATGAATAGTGTGTCCCGACTCCGGGACGGAGTCGGGCAGAGTAACGGACAGCTATTTGTATTGTGAACTCTCGTTAGTTTATTAGTGTATTTTACAGGCTTTAGGTTACGGATCAATATATATGTTTGTACAGTGTTTATGGTATACGAAGTCGTAATATAGAAAGTATAGGCGTTGGACAGCGGCATGTTTGGTATTGGGTTACAGCGTATGTTAAGTGTGAGGTAATTACGAATAAGACATGGAAGTAGTTATCGGCAATTGAGGTCAGAATCGGTAAATACATGGTTTGGTTTGCATACGGAAATAGTGGTTAAAACTGGTATCAAAGTGCGTTGACTGCAATGTTTGAGTTAAGGCTTAGGGCAGCGATAAGAGTGTCGAGGATTAAGAATGAGGGCAAAGGTTTACATTGAAATTTGGAAGTGTAATGTTTTAAACAATGGTAAGTATAGGAAATGTGATTGTCTTATGGTATTCCTCTGGATGTGCTGGAGCCGAAGACGTTTTCCCTCAGAATATTATAAATATTTCTAAAAAATAACCATATTAATAAACATAGTTAACCGTGATGTAAAATTAAATAATTGAAAGTTACATAATGTAAGTATGAATAATTATTAAAAATTATATAAAAAAATCATATACAGCAATAAAATTATAGATTTAAATTTAAGTTTATTTAATATGATGTATCATTCAAGCAAATCATTACAATTAACAAGTGTAAAAATATATCCAACTGCTATTAATAAAATGAATTAATGTTTAATTAATTATGCTAAATGCAATAATGAACAGACAAAAATAATCATAATAATAGATGAGTCAGATTTGGCCCAGAATTGTTATATTTTAATAAATTTGCATTTATTTTAATTATTATATTATATTATTTACAGTTTATTTAGAGTTAAGTGCTTATATCTATATGTTTAAATACTATTAAATAAATACCATTATAAATAAAAAGAAATCGGGGTATTAAAAAAATAATGTTTAATTTAATTTAAACTTAATATCTAAAACAATGATAGAATTATGTATAATAATAATTACACTAAGTTGTTCCCAATATGATGTAAATTTACATTATATTTTAAATGACATATTGTTAATTAAGTTATTTAACATAATAATCATATCCAATTACAATCAAAACAATCAGCAATTATTAAACTGTAAAATTGAACAAAAACATATATTTATAATACATTTTTTGTTAAAATATAATAATATTGGGTGACACTACGAACTATTTTATTTATACAGTAATATAATTCCGAGTTATTCCCCGGTAAGCGCGAAGCGCTGCACAATATTTCCGAGTTATTCCCCGGTAAGCGCGAAGCGCTGCACAATATACTCCAGAATCGTTTGGGTAGTGAGCCATAAAATGGAGTTCCTATATTTTGAAAACGGATTCTTGTAGATTATCAAAAAGTAAAATAGGAAGGGAATAGTAGGAAAAAATTTTACGACGTAATTTCTGAGATAATTACGTCCGAAATTTTTTTTTTCAAAAATTTTTTTTCTTTCGCAAACAATTCTGGGGTATTGGTGCGGCGCGCGCGATTACCGGGCATGGACCCCCAACTTGTTCCGAGTAATTCCGAGTAATTCCGAGTAATCTATAGAATTCGTTTCACATGTGATGCTTTTTTTTGGACCACCCTATTTGACTATGCCCATCGTGTAGATCATAAAAAAGTAGGATAGGAATGTAATATCAAGAAAAAACTTTATGTTGGAATTTTCGAGATATTGCCGTCGGGAAAAAACCCTCCCCCATATACTCCCTCATAGAAAATTCAAAAAATGCGCTTAAATGTGCTTACGGCTAACACTTGATGATTCATGATGATATATACTCATCAAAATTATGAATTCATATTCATAAATAGTAATTGAACTTTGATTACTCGGCGCGTTGATTGTACACTTGTTTAATAAAAAATTAATATCTAAAATAATGATTGGAGTATATTTATTTAATTTACCAACACAATTTTATTCGTAATATTGAAGAGCATCGGATTGTAGTAAACAATAAATAATATATATTTAAATTTAAAAATTTATTTTAAAATATATCACATTTAAATAATTTTAATTACATGATTAAATTTAAATACGCTAAAAACTGTATAATTGACATGAAGTGTACAATAATTAAAGTTACCATAGTAAATTATTGTATTATTGGATCGAAGTCTTTCGTGAGTTTTTTTGTTGTTAAAGTTTTACATCAGTTTTAATAAACTGAACAGATAAACATGTTTAACAATGATCTTCATATTAATAGCATGACCAACATTATGCATAAAATAATTAATCATGATAATCTTGATTTAGTTCATTTTGACCAATTATCGTGCATAACCAATGTAGTTTAATTTACAATATTATAAAAATTACAATTAATTTATTAGCACCATTCCATTACAATGAAAATAAAATCCTAATCTTTCTAACACCCACAAATTTATTTAAAAATATCTACATATTAATAAACTTGATAATTGTGTTTAAATACAGTTTTATAAATTACAACATTATTGTATTATTATCCTTGTAATACAATAACATTCCTAATACGATAACTATCCTTGATATCAATAAGTAATTAACCAATTAAAGATTTTTTTCCCAATATTGTAATTTCACTAGGGCATTTTATTTATAACATTGGGTCGAACGCTAAAAACTATAAGCAAACAATACTTATATATGTACCACCCGCATGTACTTTATATTAATTAATAAATTGAATTAAAATGAATTACATTTCAATAATTTTAATTATCCGATTAAATGTCAATAAGCTAAAAACTGTATACTTAACATGAAAAGCCCAATTATGTACGTGTACATAGTCAATTAATGTATTATTGGCAATACATAAACTCATTGTTTAATTATTTGATAAATTATACATATATATTATAAATTATACATGTATATTAATAAATTACTGTAGATAATTATGTATAAAATAAAATGTACAAAAATTCTAACATTATTGTATTATTATATTTGTCGCTATATCAGTAACAAAGAAACGTGTTTTCTCTAATACTATAATTAAAATTAAATAGAGATAATAATATATAACATACTTAAAAATACCATTAAAGTTTGAATGATGTATTTTTAACGAGAATTTCTACTAGAATTTTGATAAAAATGTCGTCAAATTGTTTAAAATATATATCGAGGGGAGAGATAAAGGTAAAGCAAAATTACCATAAGGTGATAAATAATATGATCCTGATTAATTCCAATTTATCGCCATCTTCTATATAATTCTAACAATTATATCATTTAAATACTTCTTTATTTTTAAATGTAAATTACAGCTTGCTTATTTGTAATATTGTAATTTAAATTAAATAGTGATGTTGATTTCTCGCATATTTAGTATAAGTATATAAACTTTAGTTTCAATTGACTGATTTAATGTCTATCATGTTGCCGGATATAATATCCAACTGGGTCTCTTAAAAACTAGTAAAAACTATTCACTGATCCAATCACTTAACAAATAAAACATATATAATGTAAACGAATAAACTGTAAATTAAAGCATAAATATTATTTATATACTATATTTTGCATCAATACAATATTAAATTGGATGAAAACTTCGCTCGTGTATCTATAGAAATAAGCAATTAATTATAACAAATAAATTATCGTAAACAAATATTTATGTATGTTAATAGCTAGTTTATGGTAATTTACATTTAATTTTATATTTGATTCTAAATCTTTTAATTATCTTAATTAACAAAAATATTAGAAATTAAATTTTAGAATTAAAATAAATAATTACAAATAAGATTGTTCCATGAAGGGATTATCAACATATTTACATTAAGTTCATAGTTTTAATAGTTTATTATGAAAGTAATTTATCTAAACATTATTTGGTTTTAATATGTTTATTTTAATTAAGATAAATTATCGTTAAAATTATATTAAATTAATTATCTGAATTTATGAATCTCGATTTTTGGATAGTCATAATAGATTAACTTTTTAGTTATTCTAGGCTAATTATTAATTAAATTATTAAGCAAATTTATAATTAATATAAAAACATAAAATTATCTAATTTAATTTAATACAGAATAATAATAGTTATTCCAATTTACCAGGCATTAATACATCACCTATGTAATGAGAATGGTGAAAAAATTTATAAATATAATATTTACATATTTAAAAATAATAATTAACACAATAGAATATTTATAATTGTTTGCATGTTATTGGTCTATAGATTACAATTTTATATTCCACATTAAACAAAAACATAAATGTATCATTATTTAAATAGTTTGTTATAGTTGTTAAACAAGTTCTTCGTCTTTTTTAAGTACTTGATCAAGTCAATTTTAAATATTTTAATTACTATCAAACTGTAATTTTGATTATTACTCATATTTTTATAATACAAATGATATCATAATTAAATCAAATTGGGGAAAATCTCTCTCAAAGAATAAAGTTTAATGTTAATAGGTAAAATGCAAAAAATTTTATATTAAAAATTATATATTTTTTTAATTTGCGAAATTAATTATCATTGTAACCAGATGTCCATTTCTACAATATATAGTCCAGTTGTAAAGTGTCTGATCTAGTGCTCCATTGCAAGGGTTAACATGGATATTGAAGTGTTAAAAATGCATACCACATACAATCAATATTTTAACTATTAAACTGTAATTTTTATTATTTATAATATTTTTATAATACAAATTTTATTATAATTAAATGAAATTGGGAGGATTGAACCCGTATGTTAAATTATTAATTAAATTTTTAAAGTTGGTACGTTTCGATACGAATTTGTAAGATTATACCGAATGAAAATTCCAATTGTTAATAACATTGTACATTGTGTTGTTGCTGGTAATGGTATTGTTAAACATCTTCATGTGTTCAAAGTTTAGTGCATTAAAACTGGGGTAAAAGTGTACGCAAAATTATATAATCTTTATTTATTTATTTTCATATAAAACAGCTGAATTAATGTAATATTTTACAAATCTGTATAAAATACAGTATAGTGTTTACTGGTCTGGCTGTTGTTCTGATAATTAAACTAAGTTAATTGATTTTATTAAAAAAATAAATCATCATATAAGATATTTATTGTATATTGTACTTTATATTATATTGTGTAGTTTATAAAGCTTTCTCAATTTCACTCCAAAATTATATTTAAAATGAAATAGTGATATTAATTTTAGGATATTTATAAAAACTTTACAGTTTAAATGATTTATGTTTGATAAAAATTTTAGTTTAAATTATTTTAAATGTAATATATTTTTAACAATATTACTATATTGTATCTATATCTATGAGTAAATGTCAAACGGCCGTCGATGACAACAACTCATTCCGGACCGACAGGACAACCCCGAATTTACCGGTACTGGTCGCGCAACTCACTGAACAAACCCTATCCGAACGGCACACTAATGTCAAACAAATCACAGCCAAAGTCCTATCACTTACAATGAAAAACTGGCTAAGCTCACTTTTGGGCTACTGGTCAAATTACAAAATTAATTTAATATAAACATAAAATATTATTTGATGTTTAATAAATTTTAAAGAAATAATAAATGCAAAACTTACTAACTTTGCAATTATACCGTTACTAAGTTAATTAAATTTAGTTAGTTAATTAAAATTAATTATAAAGTTAGTTAATTATAAAAGTTCTTTATATAAACATTATTAAAATTAAAATACAAAAAAATAACAAAAAACACAGGTTTTATTGTCAGATATCCAAATATTTTATTATATTTTTGTTGTAGATAATTTGAACAACTATTAAATTAATGTACAGTTTAAGTGTACTGGAAATATAAAACTATTAAACATAATAAAATAATCGATTTCTTACAGTGAGACCAAATGTTGAATAAATTTATTTCATTGTACTATTTATTAGGGTATTTACAGTGTGTTTACAGTTCATAAATTAAGATCTCATTTGTTTGTAAAATAGGGTTGCTACATAAATAGCGTAAATACAATTATGAACATTTGAAAATAATCATAATATTTGGTGGCAGGCTTTTTTTATCAGAATTAGTATATTCGAATTTATTTGCATTTATTTTAATTATTATATAATTTTATTTACAGTTTATTTAAAGTTATGACATAAATATTTATTTACACTTTAACATTTAACATTTTAAAAATAAATTTTTATATACAACTATATTGATTTTTAACTACTTATAAAATACTTAATACGTGTTTTACTTTTTTACAATAACTATTGATTTATTAAGCAAAAATATTTATATCCGTTCTAATAAAATAAATTATTTGTTAAAATGTTTTAAGAACTAAAATATAATAAAAAACTAAATTTTTGTTAGATTTAAGTTTATTTAATGTTTCATTGAATTCACTGTGATTTGTGACAACACTCTTATGAATAGACCACTCGTTATATTTGGCCAACACTTGCCGACAGTCAGGCCTTTGCCTCCATTTAGGAGTTGACATCATTTTCTAAAGCGTTTGGTATATAAATAGTAGACATGTTTTAAACGGAGAAATTTTGGCCTCAAATGATTGGGAACTATAAATACATACAAAATACAAAACACAATAAAAATATGTTATTTAAATCGTGATAAAACACTGATTATAGAGAGGCTATAAATGTCTGATTTGTGGTTATATTCGCGACAATGAATCACTTCGGGAGCCATATATGCAATACTACCCACACCTGACGTATGGCCGTATCGGCTGGCAGTGTGTCTATCGGTGTTGTGATCAGTGGCTAAACCAAAGTCACACAGTTTTACACAACGTTTGGATCTAATGTTGGGATCAATTAATATGTTATCGGGTTTGAGATCCCGATGAATGACCACTGGATTAGATTCATGAAGATATTGAACGCATTCTAAGATCTCTTTGAATATTTCACATGAAATAAAATATTCAAACAAATTATTCATCTCTTCTTCCGGTTGTCTCTCGAAGACAATGGGTTTGTCTTTGAGAACAGATTTAAGAGTTTGTGAACAGAACTCCATTTGAATGAAGAGATGATTGGACTCAAGCCATGAGTGATAATACTTTACCACATATTTTGAGCCGAGTTTTGCCAAACATTTCACTTCTTTTAAAATATTTTGTTTTTTTTCTTCACTAAAATCTATAAAAATATTTTATGAAATATTTGTTTAAATTTTATGAATAAATTACAAAACAAATATTCATTAAATTTTCCCCCGAATTGTACTTTTTTGACGGCATTTATCTTATCATCCAATCTATGCTTTACTTTAAATACAGTCTCAAAACCACCCGAACCTATGGCTGACATCTCAATGAATTGAGTTTTATAGTTACCATCACATAAACTACCATGGTCGGAATTATCAGTATTGACTTTTTGTTGTTTGTCTATTTGTGATACTAATACAAGTAAATCAAAATTAAAAATTTAATAATTTAGAGTGAACTAAAATTACCATAACTTGCTTTCGTTGCGTCAATAGATTTGCTATGACTGGCCATTGGTTGAATTGATTTATTAAGAAGTTTGTTATTATTATCATTATTTAAATAAACATTTATTGCTACAAAATTATTATAAGTTATATTCTTTTTTTTTGTAAAATTTTAATTTTAATCAAATTACCCTGGTCTAAATTGATAGTGTCCGGTAAAGTTGGTATCGACTTTAGTTCTAGTTGTGGTAGATGATTTATTTTTGTAAAATCTATTGGTTGTATACCTTCAACCAAATAACAAATATATAAATTAATATTATATAAAAAACAATACTTTATATATAATGTATAAAAATCCATTTACCGGAAGTTTGCGCTGAAACTTCTGGTTTATTTTTACTATTAAATATTTGTAAAATTTTCGTGTAATTTGTTTTATATTTACCATAATTTGAATTATCATTACTTTCTTTCAAATCAATTGTATTATAAGTTATTTTGTTTTCATTTGCGCAAAAATCAATAAAATTATTATATTTTGTTTGAATTATTTTGATTTCTTTTGATATTTTATAGATTTTATCGTTAATTAAAACACATATGAAATTATTATAATTCCAATAAATTTTTGAATATATTTGCTGTAAGTTTTGGATGTAATGTTCAGTTAGTATTAGTTTTGGAGTTTTTTCAAACATTTGTTTATTATTTTTATAATATTTTCCACAAAAATATAAACCATTTGTTGTCAAAAAATATGTCTTAAAACGGCTACAACTAATAGTGTTCACGTTATTTATGGCTGATATTAATTGCGGTTTCAATACATAATGATGTATATTGTGTCCCAAAATATGGTCAGTATTTTCACCCCAACTAAACACATGTCCATCAGATGTGATGGCAAATGAAGACCAATAACAGCAATAAATGGATTGAATTTTATACTTATTATCAAATTTTACTTCGTTTGGTGTATAAATATTATCAAAAATTCCACAACCAATTTGTCCCCAATTATTCCCACCCCAGGCATAGACCCGACCATCACTTGTGAGGGCCAGAGTGTGTCGATAATCACAACTGATTTGTACGATATTTTTATCAGTAAAATATGATATAATCTCTGGTTTATAATAGGCTTTATTTGGTGGGTTGTTTGATATTATATTATGTGCCAATTGTCCATGCTCATTATTTCCAAATCCATATATTATATTCATGTTATTCACTGCTAACACAAAATCCCATCCATTGACAAAGTATTGCATGTTTTGGTGACATAATTGCGGTATTATTTGTGGTGTATGTATAGTATTTTTATGTCCAAAACCCAAACATCCATATCTATTGTCACCAAAACCATAGACTATACCATCGATTGTCACAAATAATATGTTATATTTAAACTTAAAAATATCCCATTCATTATAAACATGTAATTTTGTGATCGTTTCTCTAATATTTGACGGGATTTTATCATAAAATGTAAACTTTTTTAACACTTTACACATTTTTACACAATATATTAAATTATTGAACAAAATTATTTATAACATTAAAACAAAATTAAATATTTTAATAGTATATTTTTATTGTAATATTTTGGTTGAATAGATAATTGCAAGAAATATATCAAATAAAATTAATTGTTACATTAAATAATTTTTAGTTTTATTACATAATTATAGTTATATTATTGTCAAATAATTGATAGTATTTTAGATAATAATATACATATAATATATATAATATTTTTTCATAGCTATTTCATAGTTGTTAATAAAACATCAATAAAACATTTTGATAAGAAAAGTTATAATCACTTAAAGCATTGGAAACAAAATATTTTATAAAATATGTGATAAGATGTATATTTTATAATAAATATAAATTATACATTAATCATAATAATAAAATGAATAACACATTTTAAGAACATTCTGAGTGATTTATTATAATTATTCTGATATGATAATTTTATTAAAATTACTTTAAATATAGCTAATTTGTAACTGTAATATTATTACACGTATAATTTAATTTAGAAAAATTTTATTAAAATTAAATACAATTAGCATTCCAGCGTTTGTACATATATTAGTAATATGCTAATACATTAACTTAATTAACGCAAAATGTTGTGTGAATGAATCAGTCCATTATTCAAGTAAAGTTTTTATATAAATGTATCTGCTACAATTTATAGTTTTAATGTACAGTTTGAAATATAAACGGTTGGTATTACATATGTCCGTATAGTTTTTTTTCCATAGGAAAGCATTAGGAGGGTATTATGTTACAACACGTGTAGATCAGGCGTCTATTATCGGATTTTAATAAACTCGGTCATTTTATAACAAGTATAAACCCCTTTTGATTTCTAACTACT
>CAJPIZ010003040.1:0-10594 GCA_905368565.1 Medioppia subpectinata
TCTCTCTCTCTCTCTCTCTCTCTCTCTATTTGTGTTTGAGTGTTAAATATTGATGTATTCATTATATTGAATGAAATACAGTGTTGTGAACAGTGAATGAAACACTCAAACAACTGAATGAAACACAAAAATGATAATAAAGTGATTTCCTTTTTGTCGAAATAACTTATTTGACAAAAACACACAATTTGTCCGCAAATCCGACACAATATCTGCTAATTCATAGATTGCATAACATATTGATCACAATTTATGTCAAGTGATCAAAATTATGTAGTAATCAAAACTTACGGAACATTTATGTTAAGTTTGAGATTATATTTTAAAAGGTTTACTTATATAATAATAACAATTTATTTTAGATACCAATGGATTGATGAGATATCAATGGGTTATTAAATATGTTATTAATTTGCTTTGAATTACTATCACAAACATATGATTATTATATGATATGGAGAATAGAGATTTCAATTGATAATGTCTTCAATTTTATACAAAAATTTTGTTTTTTCTTCTCATTGTTTGCAATGAGAAATGAAATGTATTTTTGTAACGGAATTACTGACAGATGAAGAATAAGAGGTTTCTGTCGGATATGAACTGAAAAATAATGTCTACTTTTGGAGTGATTATAGACTTATTGAACGAAAAAATTGTTTTCATAAAAAAATTATAGATTGTGTCCAATATTGAGGTCATTGTTATTGATATCTATCATTCAAACCAATCATCATTTAACCTATGAAGAAAAGAATCGGCACAACTAGTATTTTACTAATTTAAATTACTTATTTAACAAATAAATTTATAATATGATATGGAAATTAAATTGTATTTATTCATCTATAGAATGGTGCAAACCATTTATATATCTCTCTGTGGAGTAGAGGTCTAAGGGCATAGACTAACACTCGTGCATCAATGGGATAGTCTGGGGTTCGATTCCAGGTCAAGCCTGTAGTCACCCTTTTCTCTACTAAATGCATTATGTGATCACTTCATACACAGATGAGTAGGTGTGTGTGTTTTTCATCAAGATCTGCTTTTCATCGCACCGGATAGTGATTCAAAGTTAGCACACAAAACAATAGTCAAATCAATTCAACCGAGAAGAGTCACCATNAGCACACAAAACAATAGTCAAATCAATTCAACCGAGAAGAGTCACCATCTCATCAAACACTCTACAGTTTATCATCAAAAATAATGCCTACAATAGCCCTGAATATATATAACAACTGTACTGTAAATACTAGATATATATGTAAAAATTAATCCGCTAATCATATATAATCAATAGTTGTATTCTACTGTATAGCCATTCAAAACAATCTGTAAAAACTTGTATAAATGATCACAACGAGTATGTGAATCAAATATTATATAAAAATTTGTCTCTATATATTGTGGATCATGAGATAATCTCATTTGAAGGTGTCATCCTCCATAAATTGTTTGGAAAATGCTATAAAATTGGTTTTATAATATTTAAAAAACAATGTCGAAAAATAAAAATATACTCAAATTACCGTTTGTATATTCAATTCATATTATAGCCCATACTAATTGGAGGATGACTCCTTCAGATGAGATTATCTCATGATCCACAATTTATAGAGACAAATGGTTTGCACCATTCTATAGATGAATAAATACAGTTTAATTTCCATATCATATTATAAATTTATTTGTTAAATAAGTAATTTAAATTAGTAAAATACTAGTTGTGCCGATTCTTTTCTTTAAAGGTTACTTGTTTTAAAGTCTATCAACAAATTGTATATTCAATACAAAAAATTGATTTAAATTTACATTGTATTTTATTAAATGTGAGCTCTATTTTATGCTACAATTTATATCAAATAATATTTAAATTTTAATAAAGAAAATATTTTTCTTATAAAAGGATATTAATAAACAAATAGTGATTTAATTGAGGTATAAATTAAAAGCAAATAATCGATTAATAAATGATTTTATTGTTTAATACATCCCACAAATTGGATATCAAAATAGTAATACATTAATTGAAACAATAAATAAAAAACATATAATGTTTACCACTAGAAAATTGTGTCAATTTTTTAGGAAATACATGTAATTCACTCACGAGTCCAGAAGCGGTCTTTAAATATACATATATTATACACATATAGTAATATTGTTTACCGTATATTTCAATGAATATTTATTTATATGCTTTTTAGTTGCGATATTAGTTTCTTAAGCCAGGAATATAAAAACAATATATTTTTTGTAATTATTTGTTTTCAAATTAGAAACAGAAAATTGAAACAAAGAAAAGCATATTTGCTCTCAATTCTGGGCCAACCATTTGTGTCTCATTTCTAATTTTTTGTAATATTAAATATGTTTCGATAACAGTATTAATAATGCATTCAAGAAACAAATTATATAACAAAAAACAAACAAAATATCCTCTAATCTAATGTAAAACAATAAGGAGACTGAATATCGAGACTTTGATAGTGATATATTTTTAGCAGAAATTAAATGGCAAATGGATTGTCTGATAAAACATTATTTGATTATTATATAGTATTAGATATAAATTTATATTTCAATTGAGTTTTGAATTAAATATAGAGAGTATTTCCTCGGGCTTTAAAAAACCAGCAAAAAGAGGTCTTAAAATTCTTAAGAAATTTTTGGCTAAAAATGAAACTTATTTTCAAAAAGATTATGAATTTAAAAAGAAAGTAAAACTATTTCTATACTATTATTATCTAATGGTATACTAAATACTAAAATGTATACTAAAATCATACTTATTAATTACTACTTAAGGAATTATGAATTTAAAAATACATTATAAAACTAATCATCCAAACTATTTGATGATAGGGACAGACATCCCATGTTCTTTCCATTGCCTTCCCTCCACTTCTAATTATTCACAATAAACTGCATTAACAAATGAATTAAATGCAAATACACAACCAATACTCTCTCTCGTCTCTCCACTTCTTGTGTCAGTCTTTGTATTTTCTTCGTTAACCTAATCGTGTGTTTTGTGTGCGAATCAAACAAACAAACAAAAGGCTAAATAAATACAAAATCGTGTAATAATGAGGGAATTAATGCTATTATCGGTGTTTGTATGCGCGGCGTCTGTCGCCAGCGCTGGCGGTCATGGCTTCAACTTCGGAGGCCATGGAGAAGACCACGGAAGCAGTCATTTGGGTGCAGTCCATGTCTACCAGGAATCCAAAGTTCCTGTCCATAGTATGTGTGCCAATACTGTCGCCAATTATATGTCGCCGACATATCATATAACTTATATTTATTGCATAATTTATTGCCCGCATATATCCTAATAAAAAGCTTTGCTTTAATCCCATTTGCATTAGTCTATAAGAAAGTGCGAGTACCCGTTCCCGTCCGCACCCCCGTCATCATTAAGCCCATCATTAGGACCGTCAAAGTTCCGGTCAAAGTGCCCGTCAAAGTGCCCTATCCGGTCAAACAGCCCTATCCCGTCAAAGTACCCGTCTTTATCAAAGAGAAGATCCCGGTTCCCGTTCCCATCAAGATCCGCGTTCCCGTTAGAGTGCCCGTCAAAGTACCCGTTCATATCAGAGTTCCCGTTCCCGTTAAGCATGTAGTGGTGCAGAGGGAGCCCGTCTATGTGCCCGTCAAGGAGTCCTTTATCTCTGGAGGTTTTGGCGCCGGCAGTGGTCACGGAAGTGGCGGTTTTGGCGGCGGTTATGGCGCTAATGGTGGCGGTTATGGAAGCAATGGAGATGGATATGGTGCTAATGGAGGAGGATATGGCTCTAATGGCGGTGGATATGCTGGCGGTAATTCCGGGTACAGCAGCGGCTCGTTGTCTGTCGGTGTGAGTAACTATGGCGGCAATGGCGGCGGTTATGGCAGCAACGGCTACGGCAGTGGTAGCGGTAGTCTTAGCGGCGGTTATGGTAGTAGTGCTAGTCTTGGCGGCGGATATGGCAGTAGTGGTAGTGTTGGCGGTGGTTATGGCGGAAGCCTTAGTCTGAGCTCTGGATACGGAGGAAGCGGTGGTTTGAGCGGTGGCTCCTATAGCGGAGACTCGGGTTACGGAAGCGGCGGCTCAGGCGGTGGTTATATCTCGAGCTCCGGCGGCGGCGACTACGACGAGGGCAGCGGTGGTTACGGCAGTTCAGGTAACGGCGGTTCGGGTGACGGTTACAGTAACGTTGACGGCGATGATAGTTATAGTAGCGGTGGTTTAACCGCAGGTTATGGTGGAGCTAATGGTGGCGATAGTTATGGCAATAGTGTTGGTTCAGGCGGTTATGGAAGCGGTGCTGTCGTTGTCAGCAACAGCTATGGCGGCGCCAATGACGGCGGTTATGGCAGTGGCGGCGATGGCTATGGCAGCGGATCAGCCCTCGATTCCGGCTATGATAGCGGCAGCGGTTATGGCGGCTCCGGTGAAGACAATGGGTATGTTTTTTGGTCATGTATTTAGCATTTGTTTAATACTTGTTTGTATTTAACAGATATTCAAAGAGCTCCTAAACTAATGATTTGTGTCAACCAAACACTGAAGCGATGAGTGATTTATGTATTTTCAAGAAAGCAATAATTATTTCATAATTATATTTTCGATAATTGTTTTGTAAATAAATATTTCATTTCATTAATAAATTTGTTGTTTAAAAGTATTATAAATCACTTCTAATTTTAATAAAATTAAATTTCTATTTTTGTATTAAAATATTTCTATTTTATCTAATAATAGTAATTTACTTAATACTGATATTTAACTTTGAATTTAATATACTTTTCATGTCTTTAATACTGTAGTAAAAAACGTTTAATTCTTTATTATTTGTTTTTAAATAAATTGAATTCAGAAGTTTTATTCATATTAACAATAATATTATACATGTATTTGCAACAAAACAAAAAGTTAAACCGGTTTACATTAATTGTTTTATAAATTCGTATATAAATTATTTACTAAATTATTTAAGTTTAAATTCCCGTTAATTTTAATTAGAATATAAATTATATAAGAAATTCCCATTGGATTCAACGTAAACCACAAAACATTGCATTAAATTAACGGTAATAACAATTTTACAAATTAGTTTATTTAACAATAAAAGTCTAATTATTTGCAAATTTTGTGATGTTATAAAGCATTTGTTCATAAATGTTAACACAAATTAGATTTTGATTTGGATTTAGATTTTACAACAATGTTATGGTTATGGCATTTATAATCATAATCTGTTAATACATCACATTATGGTTAACTATTTAATAGTGATTACAACCAAAATATTGAGATTAACTCTAATACAAAAACAAATTTTAAAAAATGTATCATTTTATCGACAAATCAAAATGTTTATTCAATTGTTTGAAGAAAGTTTGCAATATTATAATTTTGATTTTAATCGTTACTTTACACCAATTTTATATACAGTAACTATTAAACCAGAATTCAAATTATATTTTAGATTTTGACACCACATCCATACCTAAAATGTTTTGATAACCAAATATATACAATGTATATATAATTTATAACAAAACTAAAATACAATGCAAAATATTCAAGAGTTCCGGAAACCGTGTTTACTATTGAAATAAAACTAAAACTTCAATTAAAACAAAATTATTAACAATAAAAACAATGCATTTAAGGCTTACATTAAATATGAATTTATTTAACCAGAGATTTAATCAAATATAAGAAACTAAAAGATAATTATGAATACAAATGAATTGAAAATATTTTTCTTCTTATGAATTGTCTATTTATAACACAAAACGGGAGTAAATAGTAATACAATTTGGTATTAATTATAAATACGACAATAGATGTGGAAAATAATTGAATTAATAAATAATTGATGAAAACGCAGGAAATATGCATTAATTAAATTAATTAAAAATACAAAATCTTAATTGAACTCAATTTTATCGATTGATATACAAAGATATGAATCGGAATATTCAATAGATATTAAAATAATTAACTAAATCTTAAGATTTATTGAAATCAACGATTTATAACAAATCGATTATTTGCCTGAAAATGAGTGTCAATTACGGGTAAAGATTTGTTTTGAGAATTAATTCTCATTAAAGATAAGGAATTGAGACAAAAAGGAGATTATTTGGAGAAGAAAAACACAAATTTAGTTCACTTTTTGGCGCAGATATAACGCGATTAACAATTTTGCTCTCATTTGACAATAAAAAGTGTCTAATCAGCGAAAAAAGGAGAAAATGTTAGATAAAAAGGCCATATCCTGTAGTACTTTGTAATCTGGTCTCTCTCTCTCTCTCTCTCAAATCAAAATAACCTGGGGCTAAAAACAATTTATTCCTTGATTGAAAAATGTATATCTTATATACATTTCATGACTTTTCTCTCTTCATTTCAATATCTTCTAATCCTCCATAAATTGTTTCAAAAATGAAAGTTTAGCCTAAAATATTGCAATTAACACAAGTTATTTTAATACATTTTCTAGTAATTAAAAATTTTATTTAGAAATAAAACTTTAGGCAAATTAAAAATCTCAATCCAATGGCTTATATCTGGTTATAAAATATATAACTCTTACGGCAAGTAATTCATGTCATCTCTGGGAAGAAAAATAGTGAATCCAATGTTACAGTGCCTTACAGTCCATATATTTAGTGTTAGATAACAAATAAATATTATTTTTGTACAAAAATACTTGTTATAAATCTTTAAATTTATACTTTTAAATAGTGTTGCTTGAAATTAGAAGTTTTCAAAAATCTTTTTACCGAGATTTCTAAGCAATTTCTTTTTATGCACTACTTTTAAAGCACCTCTTCTTTAATGTGTGATATATTTTTCTAAACATTTCCTGAAAATTATTGTATAAATTCACAGATTTTTGGCAACAAATCTCTCATTACTTTCTAAATCTTTTAATATGAGTTATTTTGCATCAAATAATCAAAAGTGCATTCATTTTATATTTGAACATTTATTTTAGTAATTAATTATATTTCAAATAACTATTTGACAGATTTTATTAAATGGCATTTTTAAATATGGTATTGACTTTTATATGATTTATATGTTTTAATTAAATCTATATACCATTTGTATGAATAATTTATTTTTTCATTTTAAACCCTAATTACAGAATTATATAAAAGTCGTGAAATTAAAGCGTGTATTTGTTAGATATAATTACATATTTAGTTGTATTCAATTAATAAATCATTAAAATTCAGTTTTTAACTTATTAAGCTGTGGTATACTTTATGTACATTTCAATATAAGGTATTAGATTTTAAATGATCTATTTACATTATAAGATCTGTATTATAAATTAAGTAATCTTAGTTTATGAAAAATATTTTATTTAGTAAAAGTGATAAAAATGAAAGTTTTATTAATTTTTTGTGTCAATTGTTTAAAATTAACAATCGATTAATAAACAATTTATTATAATCTTAATAATTTTTGAACTTAAACTTGAGTAGTTTTAACCGAGTAATTTTATCCGAGTAGTTTTACCCGAGTAGTTTTATTCGAGTAGTTTTACCCGAGTAGTTTTTTCCGAGTAGTTTTACCCGAGTAGTTTTACCCGAGTAGTTTTACCCGAGTAGTTTTATCCGAGAGATTAACAAAGATTAAAGTTATTTACGATGTTTTTGGCATAAATGTCAATACAAAACAACAATTAAACAACATTTAACTGTATAATATATACAGGTAATATTAATTATCGATCTTTTTGATTTTGAAGTCAACAAATATGAACTAATTGTCTACTCTATTGACATACAATTTGTGCTCAAAACCTAATGAACAACAAAATTTGATTAAAATCTCATTAAAATTTTATTTTAATTTCCAATAAACTAATTGATCCATAGGTTATATGTCTGCAAAAGATAAGTAAAATTAAAATTTTGCTAATATTTAAATGGGATTATAATGTTGAATGGGTGTGAATATACGGAAATTAATTTATTCATTAAACTTAATAATAAACAAAATTCAAGGCAACAAAAATAAGTTTATAAAATAATTATTCAATTCCTGTATAATTTAATTGATCTTTAATACAGTATTTAAGGTAAATAAATGTGAAAATCCTTATTATGTGAAAAAATAAAGCTCTTTTGCGTAAAATTAATACAGTTTTGTAAACGTATACTTCTTTCCTTTTGGTTCATGTATTTTAATATTCAATTAAAAAATTTTGAATAAAATTACTGTCAAAACTGATTGAATATTTGACGAGAGAGAGAGAGAGTTTACGTATTAATCGCTAATCAAATATGATTTTAAAATATGTTTTGATAAATTGGTTAAACAGGGGTTTATCGAAACGTGTGTCTCGTTTAACATTATAATAATAATTAAGATTTTTGAGACAAATATAAGAAAAATCCCATTTTTTTTAATGACACATAATTAATATAATCAAAAAACATTGCTCGCAGAGAATCTCAATAAATTCAATAACAAAAACGGTTTAATAAACAACAAGTTTTTTTATTATGCCTTAAAATCGATGTGTTTTTTGATTCGCTTTTATTTTTCACTACAATATATCTGACGAAATAAAATTTAAATCAAAAGTAATTTTAATCAAATATAAAAACCCGAGCATTGGTTCTGAACTCTCGAACTTTTTTCAATTTCAAGTTTTATTCGCTCTCTCTCTCTCTCAATATATATTTTGTTAATCAAGTCATTAAAAGGTCAGAAATACAAGTGTTTTTTATATATATTATTTTCTCCCATTGAATACTATTAGAATTTGGTTATATGTTATGATTAAATGAACTTTTAAATTATATGTTAATTGTGTTTTAAATTATACACTTTGTATTTGTTTACAATATTAAGTATCGAAACCCATGTTTAAGTGAATATTTATTAATACGTGTAATACTATTAAAGAAGTGACAAAATAATAGGTTCCCAACAGTCGGAGGGAAAGTTACTCATTATTGTGTCATTAATTATAAACATTTCAATTTAATTTATGAATTGATTGCCAATACATGTAAATATGTTTCAAAGGATTGGGTTTTGATATAAATGATTACTAAATTTGAATATCGATTACAAATAATTAATTTTTAATAAAATTTAATGCAAAATAAAATTATTTCTAATTAAAGATTTGATAGCATTTAAATCCATATCAAATACAAGGAACTCATAATAATATAAACAATAATTTATGGATCATTTGTTTTAAATCAAACGATACGTTAAAAGGCATTAAGAAAATCAAAATAACAAATATGTATTTAAAAGACGATAAAATGAATTACATATTTGAAAAAATATAATTCCCAACATTTAACTCTATATAAATTTAATACATAATGTAGTATCTGATGGATAGCCGGGACGCCCACCAAACAAGCAAATCCAGATCATAATCCATATTACAATTGAATACAATGAACACATTTATTAACCACTAATGTTAAGGAGTAATGATTTTTCCCGTAAATGTAATTACAGAAAAATATAATCCATATTAATGTCCAACACTTTTCTTCACTCGTTTTTTCCTTTCAACTGAAACGTGAATTTCAGACCAAAGAAAGTCATAAATAATGCATTTTTCTCATACATGTATCATATGTTTGGATAAATATACAATTTTGAGTTGTTTTTTCCTTTTGTTTTGTAAGCATTTTATTGTTTTCTTCCTCACCGAGAGCTTAGGCACCCCTCTCTCCAGAGCTCAGGTATCACCAAAAAAACATACCGCAAAACTCTCAGAGAATATAAGAGAGAGAGAGAGAGAGAGAGAGAGAGAGAGAGAGAGAGAGAGAAAGTAAAATAAAGCAATATTAATATTTAAATTAAAAAGTAGATTATGTTACAACTTGTTGACCTTTTTTCCCACACTCTCTGTGTGTCTCCCCATCACATCTATCCCTCTCCTCCTCCCTCTTCACACATACTCTCACTCTCTGTGAGTATCAAAGACTTCAAGTTTGTGTTGACCTCTAAGTGAAAGCTAGGCTAAGCCCTGGCGCTGTGTTAACTAATATCCATCACTTCTCTGCCCAGAATCTAATTGGCGTTTGTTTTTTTGCACATAACATAGTATTACATATTTTATCAATTTTTTTGCCACCAATTAATCAGCCATTAATTCGCAAACCATATAAAAGCTCTGACAGTTACCCACCAAAAGACACAACTGATCTGTCTGTCAGTGAGAAAACATTTACTTCACTAAACATTGTTTCGCAAAAACTTTTATATAATTTATAAGTTTGTCGTAAATTATATTTAAAGAAATAATGAAGAATTTAATCGCAATTCTGTTTCTGTTGGTCGTGTGTGTTGTCTATGAGTCGAACGCTATCTTCTTTGGCAAAAAGGACGATGATGATCACAAACACGCCAAATACATCGAGATTGGTAATTATATCATATAATCCATCTAGATTCCTCCCTCTCCTTACATCACTACACAATATGTAAACTAAAATTACATTTTAAATGCTAATGTCATGTGAAGATGAGTACCATCCCGTCCACATCTACAACAAATACCCGGTCAAAGTTCCCGTTCCCACTCCCTATTACATTAAGCCC
>CAJPIZ010003041.1:0-12450 GCA_905368565.1 Medioppia subpectinata
AAAACATACGGAATGGCTTGTAATTCAGCTTTGCTTTCGCCGAACCTAACTCTAAGTATAAGTGCCGCTAATTTTACGGCATCTTCTTTAGTGCACTTATGATATCCTCTTAAAAGTTTTGGTAATTCCTTCAAAAACACCATTCAATTAATAAACTGCAAAAAGTATTAAATATAATGTATAAAACCTGATGGTAATGGAATATAAGGTCTGCATTTCTATCTTTTCCCGGAACAGTATTTGTCCACAACTTCTTCATGAAGAACACCTGATAAGTAAACTGAGGCACAGATCCTAATCATCAAGAAATGAGAATTTATAGATTAGAAAAATGTATATTTTGATAGTCTATGTTTCGGACCATCTCTGGAAGGCCGGGCTTTTCTAATCCAATCGGTTAGATGTCTAACAAAATCAAAGAAGAAGTCGGCTTCGGGAACACTAATCACTTTATCGGCTATTTTGACAAAAAGACTAAAGCCTTCAGCAGTTCGTAGACTCAGACGCTGTGCAATATCCAGACAAAAGTCTTTAGCTCTGGTACTCGAGTCCACTTCAAATGCCTGTTAAATAATAAGCAAATCAATTGTTATATAGCATTTCATTGAATGAATGAGTAATAATGAGTAATACTTCGTCGGTATCGTCAGGAAAGTACACTTTATGGAAGATTTGAGTTGTTTTATGTTGAATGGCCTCAACCTCTACCAAATGCGGCGGATATTTTCTCTGACCGTTCCTAAAGATAATTGTTTTCAAAGTTTAAAATATTGAAAATAATCCGCAATTGAGATATTAATAATTGTTTATTAATAACGAGTTTATACCTCAATGTCTTATGCAATCGTTGCAATGAATCAATAGCTATGGGATGTCTTCGTGTCCTTAAAAAGAGTGTCAATTCTCTGAGTAGTGTCTGACTCGGAGCGAAGAGACCACTTGACAACCACATCAGTTCCCAACCCCTCTCTTCGCTTAATCTATAAAATGTATTTCAGATGTGATTTAACATAACATTCATACAAAACATATACTTCTTAATTAATTTGTAAGAAATACAAAATATGTTAATTTTCTGACCTATTTTTATTGTCAGTCAATTGCTTCATAATCTGACAATAGATCTCATCCCTTAAGATATCGAATTTGAGCGGCCCTTCAAAGATCTGATCCGTTAAATCATTGCCACTTCGGGTACGTCTGGACGGAAGGTCTCCCATATATTTAAGGATCGCATTAAAAGCGAAACAACTCTCTTGAATGAGATCTTCTTTGTTCAACAATTTCTTAAGAAGCGGTTGTTTTATGGGTTCTCTGGAGTGTCGCCACAATTGGTCGACATTTCGTTTTCTGGCAGAAGAGAATGTGAGAGTTCGCGGCAGAGTATACTTGGGTGGAGGCCTGAAGTGGTCGATCGAGTACTCCTCTAACGTATGCGGCTTTTCGTGTGCATCGAATCCATTGACTTGAGGGTAACTAAAGAGGTGTCGACTGTTTTCATCCAAATTATCCGAACTAAACACCGATAGAATACTGGGCGCCGGCTTTGTTGTGGTCGGCAAGACATACACATATTCAGTGGGAACGTCCCCTTTCTCGCCATTCTTCTCCAGTTTGGCCAAAACCCATGGATTGTTGAGTACATAATCTCCACCATAAGGGCCATCGAGTATCATGAGGTCTCCCTGATTGAACGATAACACTGTCGGTCCCTCTCCTCTATAGTCTTGCAAAGCGATCACAAATTTTGACCTCTTTTTTAATCCATTCAAAAAGAATGAGATCAGTTCACAGATGTCTTCAGAGTTTGGTGACTGAAATGTGAATTCCTCTCCTCTAACGGTGTTTAATATAAAGTTTTGCATAAAAGGTCTGCTCGTCTTCTGACTGACAGCGGCTGTGATTTCAGCGAACGAGAGCTCTAAGAGGACCTGTTCCTGATCGTCAACCATATAAATTCCCGTCCAGTTTATGGCAATTATGACATCATTTTTAGGCAGAATCGGACCGTTCACTCGAAACGCCTCATAGAATCGGGAGAAAAGTAGTGGCCATTTGTATTTGGCGTACTCTACGATGTCTTCTTTGATCTTCAAATGTGAAACCTTTTCTTTATAGAAATAACTCTAAAAACACATCAAATATACAAACAATTAGATCATTGGATAAAAGACCACTTCATTAGAAACTATACTTTTTTATTGGCAGCAATGATCAGATTCGCCCACTTTTCCACACTTTTATCATTAGTTTGGAGACAATGGTCTGGAATATAGTTCGTGAGAACTGACACCAATTTATCGGTCTTAATATCTTCGCCGAACTCAATGAAGTACTGTTGGGCTGAAATCATAGCCAATTCGTCCTCTTTTTCGCACCGGTATTCCCCGAATTTGACTCCTCTGACCACCTGTTGGTATATCAGGTTAGTGGCGACCGAGTCCTCGGTGGGGTCGTGCCAGGGGGCGAAGATCTCCTTCCGGAAGAACAGCCTCCAGGGGGCGTTGCGCTCCTGAGCCCCCTGTTCTTTGGCGTACTGTTCGCACTGCGAGATGGCGTCCATCACGTGTTCGCCTCCACTGCCCAAAGACGACACTTTGTCGAAGAGTGCGATATATAACGAGAAGCCGAACTGATCTTTCAGATTGATTTTGTCGGACAATTGAGCGCAGAGTTCGCGCGCAGTGGTCGCCGAATCGGCTAACAGTGTTTTGGTGTTGCCGTCCATGAAAGTGATCGGAAGCATCAGTGGTTTCTTCGATTTGGTGGCCTGCAGTTCGAGCCACGACGGCGGCTGACCCCGAGTCCCGTTCCTGAATGTTCGCCGCAGTCTGTCCTCGCAATAGGGGGCGTAACCCGGGGGTCCCTCTCGTATAAAGTTTAGTAAGTATTTCACAAACTATAGGAATAAGTGACAAAAGTTTTGTTAACTTCAAAACAAACGATACGATCTGACTTTAAAAGTTTGAAAAAATGGTGAAACGCTTTTGAAAAGTTATTTAATTGCATGTATTGTGAGAAAATTTCTTTTAAAAAACTCAAAATTTCAGCCAATTATAGCTTCTTTTTAATAAAAACGGGAAATAATTATAATTCAAATGTTCGCAAAGCAACTGTCGTCTCGTTAATTATATGCAGTTATGAAATAAGATATATTTGATTTGAATATAAGGTATTTTCAATATACGGGTCATTGCTTACGAGTTGTCGCACAATAACACTATCGTTAGCACAAGAATATAATGTTACTCGTTAATTATATGCAGTTATGAAATAAGATATATTTGATTTGAATATAAGGTATTTTCAATATACGGGTCATTGCTTACGAGTTGTCGCACAATAACACTATCGTTAGCACAAGAATATAATGTTTATCTGCATTCACTGTCAGTGTCTTCTCTACACAGTTTGGTTGCCTTTGAGTTCAACATTGGGTTCAAATGGCATTTCACTTGTAATGGCATTTAAACAGATTATACTATAGTATGCTTTAAAGACTTGTAATTGTATTGAAATTTAATTTAAATATATTCGTGTAAAAAGAGTGTAAGTTTTTGTTAAAATTTAAACATTAAACATAAATCAAAGTATAAATCATTTCATTTGTTTGTTCTGAAAATTTATATGAAATTTCTAAGCATTTATTTCCCGTATTTGTAATAATTGTATACAAAAAGACAAACCTTTTCTGAAGGAGCAAAACATCCGACGCAAAGAGAGAGTAATATCCATCCTCTGGCGTGAGAGCTCTTACTTTGATTATTTGTCAATTGCTTACAGATTTGACAATAAATTTCATCTCTAATGTAATAAATGAAAGCAAAAATACAATTTAATTTTATAATAAAATAATGTTGAACTAAAGTAATCTTAAAAATCGTCAAAAATCTAAAACTAAAGAATTTGTATAACTTTTAAGAAATTTAACTTAAAATTATGAGTTGTAAATCAAAATATATGATCATTCAAATATTGAGTTCAACAATTTTCATTACTTCACTATAATATAATATTAGCATAATTTAGCAATACTGTATCATGATAAAAATTGGAAAAATAAAAATAAAATTTAATTAAATACGAAATTCTCTATGAATACTCTATGAAATGGGATAACATAGACTCTAGGACCTAGAATATTATCGCAATATTACCAGATAGATTCATGTAAAGTAGTATTCTGTATGTGTATTATACTGTATACAACTTTATACTTTACTGGAGTGTAAAGAAATGTAGTCACAAAAATCAGAATTTGGCCATAAGTTATGGCCCATAACTAGCTATGGGCAAAATCCAGACGCGTCTGATTTTTTTAGAGTAACCAGGTAATAACTTCAAAAAATCTTGTGAATTTGTATAATAATAATTTAATATAAAATCAAATTGTTTAGCAAATAATAATAATTTTAAGGTTAATTAACAAAATGTAATATTAATTTAAATATTTGTTATAAATAATAATATAAATTTTAATGTATTTATGAATATTAATTTAAATCATTTGTTTCAATACAAACGAAATGTAATTAAAATCACAATTAATTACTTGAACGCCGTTTTGAGTCCAAAACACAAACAAAACGTTTGTTTTAATCAATTCGTCGATTTTAATGGCAAAAACCTTCCCAAAACAAGGTCACACAGCGATGCTATACGTTAACCACTATTCGGGTGATTCTCAAAGAATAGATTAGCATTATCTACACATTCAATAAGTGTCCATAGGATTAGCACTCCCCATAGATTTAGCATTGTCCATAGACTTAGCATTAGTCACATTGAATTAGCATTGTCCATAGGATTAGTATTAGTCACATTGAGTTAGCATTGTCCATAGACTTAGCATTAGTCTCATTGAATTAGCATTGTCCATAGGATTAGCATTACCCATGTTAAAATATAGCCATAGACTTAAGCTGTAATCCCATGTTAAATCCCATAGGGTGGGGGAGGGGGCCCGAACGATCCTATAAACCACATTATTCCTATCAGAATAGTGGTTAAAAATTGTTCAAAATTTTAATAAAAAACAACAAATCATTGATTGAATCATTTTTTTCAGTACAAATAGAGACATAAAACTAAAGGCACAAATAATATATAAATTAACACTTAATTAATACAAATGACAGCAATAAATGTGTATTCAATACATGTGGCATTCATTTATAATTGTATTGCTATTTGTGAGCGCTTTTGTGAACAATAGAAACAAAACGGAAACAGAAGTCAATTAATGTTGAAAAAAATATATTTCTCGAAATTTCCAGAAATATAAATTTATTTCTAATAAATTAAAGAGATTAAAAATGAGTATTCAATAGATATGTTTAAAGTTTATATGTTGGTCACCCTAATTATTAGCCCGTAAACATCTCTAGTGCCCAATGCTAATAATTGTGATGTTATTTCTAAATTTAATATATTTATTGATTAAATAATTAAATTGTGATAATATTTAACATCGATATTGGCCTTAAATTTACTTATTTTACGATTAAAGTCATATTGAATATATTGAAGTCAAAATTATAAATATTTATAATATTTATAACAAATAAATGATAATATGTCCGAAATTATATGTGAAATCAATGGTAAAGCAGATCCGGATGGCGGCACACAATCTACTCAATCGGCTCCATCACCGGTTCCCACAATTTCATCACAAATGTCACCGCCGACCACATCGGCTCCACAGACATCACCCAATGGATTAGCTCAACTGCCAGTGCCTACTATAGAGACACCACAACCCATACCAAACTCATCACAGTTACAGTCGAAGACCGAAGCGAAAGCAATGGACCAATTGGTGGCCAGTTTTCTCCTTTTGCCGGCGCCAACCATCGGTGAGCCCCAGTCCGCACAAAAGTTGCTTCACGTCCAGACATCGGCTCAATTAATGATTGATGACGAATATTATGCCATGAAATCCAAACCGCGCGGATATTGCCTTATATTCAATTTAATTAATTTCCCCAACCATTCGACTGAATTTCCGTATCGATTCGGTTCTGAAGGCGAAGGCAATCGGTTAACGGAAGTGTTTGAACAGTTGCACTTCGAGGTGAATGTGTTCACCAATTTTAGTAAGAATGACATCGAAAATACTGTCGAAGAATACTCGCAAAAGAAAGAGCTCTCAAAACACGACTGCTTTGTTCTCATTGTTCTCTCACACGGAGTGAGTGGCGGAGTATTTGTCGGTAATTGGACTAAATTTGAGACATTTTTAAATAAAATAGTTAAAAATATAGTAATTTATATTAATAGTAATATTATGGTTATTATTTAGCATCTGATGGACGGTATATCGCATATAAAGATATTGTCGACAAATTAAATAACACAAAATGCAAAAATCTCATTAATAAACCGAAGCTATTCTTCTTTAGCTGTTGTCGCGGAAGTATATATTCATTGAATTGAAAGTCGTTTTATTTTGTAAAAATATTTGTTTTAATTACAGACGACAGAGACTATGGCGTTGAGTATGAAGTACAAGCTTTAAGTGAGAATTTGGATTTCGATACAAGTGTTGCCGACGAAGGGAACGATCCAAAGGACACAACTGAACCAAAACCTCCAGCGAAAGTGCCGACAGTTAGCGATGTTATGATATGCTATTCAACTCTTGACGGATACGTGTCGTATCGAAATCCAGGTACGGGCTCGTGGCTGGGAATGGCCATCTCCAGTGTACTCCTTAATATGGCTCACGAATTGGAATTACCTATACTTCTTACAAAAGTAATTGTCATAACATTTAGTTTATTAATCCATATTAAAATTGATGTATTTGTTGAATAGATTTCTTCACATGTTTCAAAGAAAGAAAACATCGAAGACGATGGCAAACGGGGCAAACAAGTGGTTGAAGTTATTATGAGGGGCTTTAATAAACGCTTCCATTTCAATCCTGGTCATTTCGATACTATTTCTACCACTAATAATGTTACTACAAATTGATTAAGCGCTCAATTTTTAATGTAAATCATGATATAATATAAACGATTCTCTGTCCATAAACTGCCTCTTCTATCTAATCATTTACGAAATCTCTACAAAATAATTGTTATTTAAGACAACAAATCTCAATATATTTAAATTCATTAATTGCCAAAACACTAATATTATAATAATTAATATAAACTTTTTGTACGAAAGAATATTTAAAGTAATAAATATTAACGAATTCATAAATTACACTTTTTATATCTGCATTTCATATTACATTTACATTTTATTACAAATATTTATATTCAAAACAGCAATTATTGTTAAATATTTACTATAGTTTTAATTCAAAATTGTATTCTAAATCATTTAGACAGAGCATTGTATGTTGTATTTGCCGCTACTTTAGCCATATCATTATTCATGGGGTTGTTTATACATTGCACATAGAAATTCCTACAGTGCTACAGTATTATATAATATGCGTGTACTTTATTCTTACTGTGTAAGCAAGTGAATGACATAGATTTTATACAACTTTTTTACATAATATTGTGATGAAATTTGTCATTCCTATCATTTGAATCAGGGCTTCGTTACCCCCCTCTCCTCAGTCCTTTCCCCCGATGAAATTTTGGCTCAACGAATCCCGCATGTGATAGCACTGTAGTCGTAGTTGCACTGTTAAGCCTAGCATTCATCCCTGCCTTTGACAAGGCTTTATATATAAAATAAAAACAAGGTTTGATATAAGGCAGCTAAGCTATAGGTGCACAGCATAGCACAGCATTGAGTGAGGGTACATGAGTGGCACAACTTCTCATACTATATACCACGTTTTTTACCACAATTCAATCACCTAAACACGTGACGAGACGTCTAGAATGAAAGCCAGATTTGAATCCATTTAACTTATTAGTTGTTTCAATCATTACAATTAAATTCAATGCATGTATTGGTTTAATATTATTAAATTGTTATAATATTTAGTACCGATATTAGCCTTTGTTACACAATTCACGATTCAAATCATTATTTAACATATATTTAAATTTACAATATTTATAACATACACAACAAATGAGTGCCAATAGTTGTCCCGATAGTGACCACCAAAATGCCAGTCAATCCCTTTTGGATGAGTTGATACAATCCGCCCGCTTATCGGTGCCCACACTTCAATCAATGCCAACTGCAGTATCTCATGTATCTCAACACTCGACCCAATGTTTGTCATCCATTCCCACACAGTATTGCATCGCCGATATGTCCGCACCATTGGCTCAGCCATCGGTTCCATCACTGCTGTCCATCATTTCATCACAAATGTCACCGCCGATTGCATCGGCTCCACAGACATCATCCGCTGGATTAGCTCATCCGCCAGCGCCCACTACAGCGACACCACAACCCATACTAAACACAAAAGCAGAACATTGGGAAAAGACCGCAGCGGAAGGTATGAACAAATTGTTGGACAATTTGCCCCAAAGTCCAACCGAAGAACATGTCGCTCAACCCGTGTCCACCGAAGCCCTGCTTCACGTGCAGAGTTGTCCGCAACCAATGATTGGTCCCAATTATTATGCAATGGAATCCAATCCTCGCGGATATTGCCTTATATTCAATATAATTGATTTTCCCAAAGGTTCCAAATATAGAGAACGAGTCGGTTCTCAAAGCGATGCCAAACGATTGTATCAAGTGTTCCAAGAGTTGCACTTTAAGACCAAAGTGTTCACCAATTCATATAAGAAAGACATCAAACTTATTGTTGACAAATACTCTAAAAAGAGGCAACTTTTCAAACACGACTGTTTTGTTCTCATAGTTCTGTCGCACGGAAATGAGTGTGGTCAATTTGTCGGTAATTTTATTTAAGCACTTTTTTTAAATTAATATTTGTAACTTAATATCAATTTTAATATTTAGCATCTGATGCCAAGTTTATCG
The DNA here is from genome assembly GCA_905368565.1 of Medioppia subpectinata. Classification (NCBI taxonomy): domain Eukaryota; kingdom Metazoa; phylum Arthropoda; class Arachnida; order Sarcoptiformes; family Oppiidae; genus Medioppia; species Medioppia subpectinata. Next base: position 8,920 of record CAJPIZ010003041.1, read on the forward strand.
CATATAAGGACATTATCGACAAATTCAATAACAAGAATTGCAAAAATCTCATTAATAAACCTAAACTATTCTTCTTTAGCTGTTGTCGCGGAGGTGTGTATTGTTTACATTGAAACTTGTTTTAAGCGTTAGAAATATATTTTCTAATAATAGGAAATGAAGACTTGGATGTCGGCCACGAAGGGGTCAATGCTTTTAGCGATGGATTGGATTTAGAATCGGGTGCAGAGGACACAGCAAACGATGCAATGGACGCAACAAAGCCAACAAAAGTGCCCACAGTTGGCGACGTCATGATCTGCTACTCAACTCTTGACGGAGAGAAGTCGTATCGGAATAGAGAGTCGGGCACCTATTTGGGCATGGCCATTTCCAATGTGCTCGTTAATCACGCACATGAACTAGAGTTGTCTAGACTTCTTCCAAGGGTGATTATCACAACATTCATTCACTTTATTCATCTATATTTAGAATTTAAATTTATGTCTTATTATTATTATTTCAATAGATTTGCGATTATGTTTCACAGAATAAAGGCAAACAAGTTGTCGAATATATTTATAGGGGTTTTAAAAAGCGATTCCATTTTAATCCGGGTTATTTTGCGACTATTGATACGCGTAGTGAAGACCATGTTATGGTTGGCGAGCAGTCGCGCCTCCAACCAATGATTGGTCCCGAATATTATTCCATGGCATCCGAAACGCGCGGTTATTGTCTTATATTCAATATCTTTGATTTCCCAACACTTGCCGACATATATCGCAGAGAGGGTTGCGAAAGGGATGCCAAACAATTGAAGCAAGACTTCGAACGTTTGCATTTTGAAGTCGATGTCATCTCCAATCCAATTAAGAAAGATATTGATACTAGACTTGAAGAATACTCCCAAAAGGAGGAACTCTTACAACACGACTGCTTTGTTCTCATTGTTCTCTCACACGGAGTAAAGGATGCCTTTATATGTAATTTTTTGTATTAAGGGGTTTTAATATTTCAAACTAATACGGTATTAATTTTATATTTAGCATCTGATGGCGTGAATATACCATTTGAGTATATTGTCGATCAATTAAATAACAAGAAATGCAAATATCTAATCAATAAACCGAAGTTATTCTTCTTTAACTGCTGTCGCGGACGTATGTATTGATAGAATTGATTATAATTTGAAATGTTGACAAAAGTGATGCAATTATAGATAAGCATGACTTCGGAGTGGTTTATGCAATGGGAGGGCACGACAATGACGAGGAAGTAGATTGGGTTACTTCGGACGCCGGACCTAATGCTGAGATGGAGCGACGTCTGGCAGAACGTGCGGCTCAAATGCCAACACTGAGCGATGTTATGATCTGTTACTCAACTATTGACGGATTTCGGAACTATCGAAACGAAAAGAATGGCATTGGCTTTGGAACGGCTCTCTCCAAAGTGTTACGCAAATGTGACCCTTATATTGAATTAACAGACCTTCTTATAGACGTAAATATGTGCACATTATTTCAATATTAAACTCATAATTTAATTAATTGTGATCACTGATCAGATTACTTGTGAAGTTTCAAACAAAACTTTTCACATTTGCGACTCTTCAACCAATCAAAAAATCTGCGCCAAACAAACTGTTGAAGTGATTTATCGAGGCTTTACCAAACAATTCTATCTTAATCCGTGAAGTTTACCATTTTATAACATATCGTCAATTTTTAATTCCAATCATATTTTTATACCATAGAAAATAAAGAAATGATTTTTTTGTATTTTTATATTACATTGATTGTAGTGTTTATATTAAAGACCACAATCAATCTTAAATTGCTCAATATTTTGCAATCATTTTAATAAAAATAAAATATTTTTTATTTTTGTAATCCGTTTTTATTATATTTTTAATAGAGTAGACCAAATTGACTCAGGGTTAACTTTTGACTCAGGTTAACCCGGGTTAAAGTCAAATTTTTTTTTTGACTCGTTAAGTTAAAAGTCAAATTTGGTTTTGACCCGGGTTAACCCGGGTTAACTTTTTAACCTCAAAAGTAAGAAAATACCTTAAATTTTTGCAAAATACCCTAAAATTTTTGCAAAATACCCTAAAAATTTTACAAAATATTCTAAAAATAATTCATATAATGACATTAGCCGGTCAAAAACGGGTAACCACTTGACCTTGACCAACTTTTTTGGGTGCATATGCACCGATTAAGAGATTAGATTGGTTAAATTTCGATAAGAGGATTAATTGATCATATATAATAAATGTAGTAATATAGTTAATTCAATTGTATCGAAAGAAATAATTAATTATTAATATTATACATAATTATTACTATTGTCGTTATGACAACAATTACGTAATATGGTCAAAAGGTTAACCCGGGTTAACCCGGGTCAAAGTCAAAGTCAAAGATTTTTTTGACCGTGAGGGTCAAAAGTCAATTCGTTTTTTGACTTTTTGACCTTTGGTCAACACTAATTTTTAACAATTATTTTATTTAGTTTTTGCTTACCTCTCGAGGACTGTATGCATAGTATTCATTGCATAGCTTTCCAAGTGATTCAAGTCATTCAAACTATATATTCTGGTTATTACTAGGGTTGTGCAAACAAACCATGTATTATACAAATTTGTCATTTTGTAAAAATAAGCATTGATTAAAATGAGTAAATCAAAACCAAAATTAATTGTTTGGAATTATTTTACAACAACCGATGACTAAAATTGTTGCCATTTTTGTGGAAAATCAATGAGTGAATCAACAATTCGTATGAAATGTCATTTTCTTATAATAGGGTCTAACTGTATACACATTTAATATTATTTAGTAATTTAAAAACAATTCAGTTGACTGTAGAATAAAAACAATTTATGTTAAATTAGTTTTAAAATGTTCTACAATGTATAATTAGTGAAACTAATACAATTAAATGACTTAATATTGATTTATGAACTATTAATATGTCAATTTTTTCTCATAATAAGTAAAAAGCACGTAAAATACGTAGATTTCTGTATTTAAAACGTAAAATACGTAGCTTCCAAACAAATTTCGTAATTTACCAACCTTAGTTATTACGCTATTTATGTGTTTAGAAATATTTTAATCACAAAATTATTTAAATTTATTATAAAATACAATACAAAATCTCTCTTTTAATACTAATTAACAAAAATAACTCAGTTTTAAATGCTTTTACGCAAAGATTAATTAGATATTTGGGTTAACACTTGAATGTAAATTAGCGTAAAAATCGCTGAATCTTTGAACGACAGTCCCTCTGAAGGCAACGTTACCGCGGCCTGAGTCGGGCGCCGTCCACACCAATGTCGCCGATCTTTTACCTCTGAAATGGATTTATATATAAATATGAGACAATTGTTTGCAATGATTGGTGTGAATGAATCAAACCTTCTGTCTGTATGGGTGACAGAACTGCACGAATCAATTGCCTTCAAACCCTTTCCGGCTTCAAATTTGCCAATAACTGAATGTGTGAATGAAGTTTCGTTTCAATGATTCAAACATTTGT